>KI423130.1:0-16188 GCA_000473375.1 Anopheles culicifacies | reverse complement strand
AGAGTTACTTACCTCGCTACAAACAATTGCTGCTTCTTCTGTGGCACTACAACCATCGAGAGATCCGTCTGGGTTTCATGACTTGTATCTACTCGCAACAGGATATAGTCAGTCTCCTTCTGCAAGCGGAGTTTTGGACCAGTGCTCTGCCTTCGATGTCACCTTCACCGCCGAGCTATCCGTTAGAGTTGCTTAACAGCAGTCGTTTAACGGGTGAAACTCATGCTCTTGTATGACGACAAAGTCCGACATTTTACCATGTAGCCGGATAGCCAGTCCTTGGCTATGGGTGAACGGACTCTGGATGGAATTTTTATCCCAATCCATTTCATGTATAAGACCGACACCGATGCTTTTAACAAAATCGTATTTTTGTTCTACTTCCATACATTCAGAACTGCAAGAATTTGTGTAAAAGTTGGAAAAGAAGATATTAATTTTTACCAACACATATTTGTCTAACATTTTACTAAAGCAAAAAACAACTCTTACCTTGATTTTATCTTTTTGCATCTTGTTTTTCGGTTTCCACTTTTTACCATTCTTTGCAGTGCTGCTGAGAGAAAGAGAAATTGTAGTTAGAAAACAAACTTCGACTAAAATCAAAGAAATATTTACCCTTGCGTCCTTGCGCCTGACTGAGCAGCGACATTCAATACTTGAAGCATTTCTATTAGGTATTCTTGTTCAAACTGTCCACAGCGTACCACACGTCGTCGATGATGGGAAGATAGATGTATAAGAATGGAATTAGAAAGAACTAATGTTAGTAAAATACAACTGAGCTTTTTTTTCGTAAATTCGTTTATCCTTTCTTGAAATGTTCCAATATTTTTGGAAGAGATATCCATTTCTATTTTTAAAAAACAATAGATTCATTGTCGTAGAAAAGCAAACTTCGTTGAAGTGCGATTATGTTTAGTTGCTTAATGCAGAAACTTTTAAGATGTGTTACAAATACACATAATCTTCGTATTTTTCCTCTATGTATAGTTCCCTTATACATTTCCCCGCCTTCGTTTTCAGCAAACGAATGTCCATTATTTTGTTCGTCGTGCGTATTTAGTTAACACGGCTCTTATTTCCGTTCTCAGTTATAGTTTTCATCAAACGTGTTTATGATCATTTTTCCTCACATTTACGTGTGAACGTAGAAAAGTGTTAAGCTTTAAGGGAAGTCGAATACATACATTGGAAACATGCTGTGATTTCACACTTTCGATTGATTTGAAGTCAATGAACGAGAAAATGATCATTGGTACACAAAATAGTAATAGAAATAGTTACTTAAAAGTTAAAATGCAATAAACACTACAATTGGTGTAAATCGCAAATGTGTCTCCCAAAATAAAAAAAAAAATACTCGTTAGACTTTACAGTACTGCAGTTGCAGTTTGATGTTTGAAATGGAAGAATTCTATTTTTATGTAGCAGTACTTAAAACGGGCAAAAAAAACATTAAAAAATATATGATTTTAGTAGTCAATTTAAGGATGATACACATTATGGAGAGAATTTATAAATTTTTACGCGAATAAACAATTTATAAAACATTGTTCTAGCACGAATCCTTATCCCTGGGGACCGGTATAGAGAACAGTGCGCTGATCACATTTGCATAACTGATAATTTTATCTATCACCCAGTTGTTTGATTAAAAGTTGCAAAACCAAAACAATTTAATTTATTTTTCACAAAATTCACTTCAGCCGGTGTTTTCAGGCATTTTTAAGTTACTTGAAACTAAGCTTGTATGTTCTACTTATCAAGACTGTTATAATAAGACCAAGGACACATTGTATGCCCAGGATGTTCATCCAATTATCTCGCAATGGTGCGAATTGTATATATAAACTGTCCCATTGGAATGTAAAATTTTAAGTTACATTTTTTACAAAAAGTGTAAAACAATGTAGGTTAACCCCAAATAAATTTAAAAAATGAACCACATCACACAACTTAAACTGGCAAACTAAATTGTTAGAATAAGTGTTGCTACAGAATTGTTTCACCCATAAATAACCGATTTGGTTATACACATCTCGTGTTGTTGTGTACTTGTGCGATAAGCATTTACAGCACACAAGCACACAAAAATAAATAAACAAATTATTTCTACATATTTCCCCCCACAGCAAATATATTGGTTTTGTTGGCACTCTGCCGATGTTTCTTTGGCAGATTGCATTCAACGACGGTTTGTGAACGACGTACAGAAGAAAAAAAAGGTAATTCCCTTGTCTGTTTTAGCTTAAGAGTAATAATAAGAGAGATTAGATCTGAAATTAGTGCATAAAACTATGTAATTTTAATATTACCTATATAAATATGCGTGTTCGCACCACCCACTAGCGGCAAGACGAAAGAAGTAGACACATAGAGGATTATATGCCGTCTGGCATGAAACCGAGAATCCAAACACACACACTTGTATTCGATATTGGATGCACCTCTCCCCAATGCGCGACGTAATACTGATGATGTCTAATCAGGTGTGGGTGGGTGGTGGGTCACGGACTCGGCAAAGAAGGTCTTTTTCAATCCATAATACCAGGTACACTATTCGTAGCATTGTTCCATCGCTTGGTACTGTGAACTTGCAGCGAGAATTGTGCTTTCGAGGTTGATCATAACGAAGATCATGAAGAACCATCTTCTCGCTGTTCATTTCATCATCCCGAAATCAGTCGATTACACACACTATGTCACACGACGCTATGCATTCACGATTTAGAAGACGGTGTGTTTGTGTGTGGGTACACAGGCTAAACAAAAGCGGACTTACTTCCCAATCGATCATAACGATGTTAATTGTTGCAACAACTACGAAAGGACAATCACACTAAGATTCATCTTTTTTTTTCATAAATGATGATGATTTCGTAAGATTCTTACGGCCATACCTCGCGAAAAACGTTGATACACACCATATATAAATGGGAAACATTTGAGCTCAATTACATTTATGATGATTGCACACGATTTTATGCATGTGTGTTTGTGCAACTACATCGACGAAAATCATATGTTTGATTATTTTCAGTCATATACTAAAGATGAGAGATATGTTTAAAAGCAATCGATGAAAACACAAGCAACGTGTGGTGTGCGTTAAGTTAATCAGTAAAATGATGTAGGTATATGGTCAAATTGAATGTTACATATATATAACAATCATTTGCTTAACACAATTGATGGCTTTTGAAGACAAGCGCGGAAAGGAATTATATGAACATAAAACATAATTGATGAAGAATTCATATCTTTTTTATAACAAAATGCAGTGAAACAAACAATAAAATAAGAGTAGGAAAATGATAAACAATTAAAACGAAAAACAAAAGAATAAAAGTAAGCAAAAATTAAAAAAGGAACAAAAAATAGCAAAACTTGATCGGAATTAAAGCATTTCTGCTGCAATTATCAATAATGACACAACTAACGTTTATCATCAATTAATATTATACGATAATCTTTATATTGTTCTACCGACAAGATGGTGTATTGAATATATATAAGCATAGTTGTTTTTTCTTCTTCTTTAATCTATTTGTTTTAAGAGACGCATCTTTTTGTTTTGTTTTTGTTTCACTTGACTACTAACTAATTATCAATCATTTGCATTCTTACACGCCAGCTGCGACACGCATAAATAAACCTGTTATTTGCTTGAAACATCGTCGTCGTGTACATTCCCACATTATACCATTGGTTGGTAAAAGACACAAACGGACGTCGAAGAGTGGACAAAATTTATCAGAATATCAAATAAATCATCTCCATTGAATCCCAGGAGGAACGTAAAAGTTGTTTTTTCGTGTCAATCAGCACGAAAGCTACACAAGGGTGTGCACGTTAAGATCCTACTTCAAAATAAGGTTTGCGCTAAAATTAATTTTCTAAAAATGGGTACCACCCTTTCCCTTTTTCTTATTCAAAATACTTCATAATTTCATTTCCATACACTGCGAGTGCTTCACTGTAAGGTAAGAATCATGCGTCATTCGAATAAATATGTTTGTCCCATTCTCTTATAGTAAAGATTATGTTTTTCGAATAAACTTGCTCGCGTTTCACGTCCTGCATAATGTTTCAATTTCTACTCAGTACAGCATTCCCACCAACACACATACCAAATGCTGGACATTAACAGGATCGTGTGTATTGTACACACATAGACGTGCGCGGGTGAATCCATTGTATTATTTGCTTTGGTGAGTAAGAGATTCAAGCGTGCTGTAATCTCTAATTCACATTGCAAAGAAGGTTGCTGAATGACGTTGTAGTTATTATGGACTCGTATAATTGTTAATATGTGGGTTGTGTGTTTATTTTTTTTTTTGTTCGTATAACGACGTTGGGCGCCATACGTTACGGTCTTAACTAAATGTTACGTTGTGTTTAAGTTTGTTTGTTAAAATGGTCATACATACATACGATGATCTTCCTTCGAGACAGACGTGAAGGTCGAACCATAAATGGGAGAATTATCTTACACGACTAATTTGTTTGTCACGGGCATCACACACTGCCTCTCCTCCTTGCATAATAAATTGTATCATAAAATCCACGATTTTTCCGCCATAACCCATTGCATTGCGGGTTTTGATCGAGAAACATAAAACGAACATATTTGTATCCATCCCAAAGAGATCAATATGCTTTGTAATAATATTATAATAATGTCGCCAATTAAGTGTTAGTCATTGCAGAAACCGAAACTTTAATCACTCTCGGTTCACTTAATCCCGAAATAAAACAGATAAAAGGAAAATAGGGCATCGTCCATTGACATAAAACAAGTCACCAATCATTTTGGTGACAATTTAAAATTCCCTCTTGTTTAAGGGTGGATGATGACGAAGAGATGCAAACAGTGGTGGTAGATGGTCGTTATTCAATAATCTGCCTCTCTCCGTTGTTGTATACGATAATATCAATCGTAAAAAAACGATCATTTGAATAGACATGTTCTAGGATGGTTTGCCATGACAAAAAGAAAATGTTTCCACACCACACATGTCCTGGGACCATCAGAAAATCCCATGAAATCCCACTTTAGAAGCGTCTACGCTTGTTTTGGAAATCATCACTGTTCAATCGACGATCAGGTGCATTATTCATCCAATTGTTACGATTGCCTCCGAAATTGTTGCCACGCTGTTGCTGTTGCTGGTGCATTTGCTGCTGCTGTTGCTGCTGTTGCTGTTGCTGTGGCTGCGGTCCATCGTCGAACCGTGTCGGTCGGTTTTGACCGTGATCGTAATCTCGGACGGTCGGTTCCTATATTGGCAGGATCATAATAATTTATTTATTTGAACAAACATTAGGATCATATTAAATGAAGGTAGTGGATTGGTTGGATTATCAAAAGAACGGACTTTGAGAAAGGGCAAGAGAGACAACAGACGGACAAACGTTGAGAACGCATCATCGAAGAAAGGAGAACAAACCAAAATGTGTGGCAGACACAGCGGAAAACATTACTATAGAGAGATAATCAGACGACACAACAAATTCCATGAAATGGTTCAAACTATTGGAGCAGATTGTAGCGCAAAGATACACGTTTCCCGTGAGTAAACCCCAAACCGGTGGAATGGAACGAAAATATTGGCTAATCTAGATGCGTGTTTTACGGACAAGTGTAAGGCGACATGTTTCCATTAACTATTAGATAGCAATTGCAGCAAAAATGTACCGTAATTGATATACGTGAAACTTGAATCCTGGGCGAGTACTTCACAACCAACGGTGTGTCCAAGAGGAAAACAAGTTACACAAATGTAAAATCAATCGTAGCGTGAAATAATAATTCAATCACCTATAAATCCATTTTTTATTTTGCACGCAGAACACAGTGGAACAAGAAGTAGTGCATCAAGCAGTAGGGGGCACGCAACAATTGTCAAGTGAAATGTAAACCAAATGAAAAGTATTACGCAGAAATAAGCACTTGGTAGCTATCAAGTTCATGACGGACGCCAATATGGAAGATAATTTGTATTATTTATAATTCCAAACAATCATATCACTTCTACACAACAACGTCCGCTCCAGTTCCTGGGCAAACGTGATTCCTCAAGACCCGTGATTCATTTCAACTTTCGTGAAACGTAAATCATAAACCTAAAAAAATTAAAAATTATCAGAAATAAAATTTTCATTATTAGACAGTTGCAATAATACAGTTGAAAATTTTCTTACAAGGTAATTTCATTTGCTTTCCCCGCTCGTTTAGGATGTTGTTATCCTTTTTCATACAAAAATTTCAATAACTTGCATTAAATAATCGTACAGGTGTACAGGTGTACATAAAATAACTTAGAAACTTGAAATGTCTTATGTTTTTTTTTTAAAGAATTTCATTATTTCATTATTCAAACAACGTATATTGCTCGTATAAGGTGGTTTGTGGGGTTTTTTACATGATCATATATGAACACAGATAGAAAAGCAGGGATGATTCAGCGTGTGTTGTAGTAAAACATTAACGACATACATTTAAAGGGCATAAACTTGTTTCGTACTTGTTCGTAAACCGCATGTCGAACAATTATGCCAATATTTTCGCCCAAAATATACACTAATTAGCTGTTCAGCGAATGTATTGCGATGGCGAAGCTATTACAACGAAAGGACGTCAAAATATTATTATGTTTGCAACGACGAGTACCGGTGGTGGCATTGATGGCGAAGGTATAAGAAATAATCAGAATTGTTGTAGTATGATATAGTTGTTGATTGGTTCATAATTATTTCATTAATTTAGGCAGTGTTTCACCCAACAGATCGAACATACAATAGCATACATTATTGATCAGTGATCATTGATACACTGCAATCGATTGCTATGAATCCTTTATATTTTGTGGTTATAATCTTAAGAGGTTTTTTAGGTTGCCATTTCTGGACTTATATTTCCCCGCAATAAATATATTTCCTCGACTTATATTTCCTCGATTCCCCGGTGTAGTAGAATCGAGTGAAATACCGGCACCATTACAATTCACTTCAACGCTCCTAACCCCCACCCTCCCTCCCCCTTTCAGTAAAAAAAATGTATAATTGTGAAGTTAACGTCCGATGAAGCTTTAATCAAAGCAAAGTGTGTTGAACGTCCAACTCAATTAAGCACAACCGTATATCTTCACATCCATAATGAACATATTATGTGAAGAATAGTGTAGCTAAACAAATGTTCTATAACTAGAAGAATAATATAAAATAATTTAGTGACTTGTAGTCAAATGTGAAAATCCATTTGCTGTGTTTTATGATCGGCAATATGTTTTCCAATGGTACGAATAAGTTATTGCGTGATCAAGAAGTAAACTGTTTCAACACGTTGTTGAATATTGAGTATAACACAATAGAGTTGATGTTTCAAATCATAATATTACGATTGTTACGTCAACCGAGTACGCCCGGGATAAGGTGCCCTTTCACAATTTGGAGACGGTAATTTTGTAGATCAATAAGAATTGCATTCTAGATTGAGTGTAGGATTAAGTTTCTATTACAATCAACAAAGCATGGCGGTTCTTCATGAACAAAAAAAAAAGTTAAGCATTACAGTACTTAGTTCGCCATTTCCGGGCGACACTAGATAATGCCTCTCTCTTCTGAGCGACAGCTCTAAAAGCAAACGGTTAATATACATAAATTAAGATAGTATTGCTATCACATAGCATACGAGAGATAAGCGTGAAATTATTAAAAGCGTTATAACGCGTTACACGACGAAATAAAAATATGAAGAATACATGTTATGGTTTTCATTCAAGTATTGGATTACAAGCGGAATTGACTTTTTTTTGCAAGTCGCATTTAAATTACGTACTGGAATCCCAATACAATCTATTAAGTTATTGTGTGATAGATAACGACTTATAAAAAATTTGTTGAAATTTTCCCATAGATGTATTTTAGAAAGTAGCATAGCGATAAGTAAGATTATTATGTCACAGTGTACAAGAGAGAACATATAACATTTGCATTCAGCACTGGTTTGTTCCTATCGTACCTCAGCAACTAAATCAACCCTTTTCCATTTTCTCACAAGAGTATGTATAAATATCGTTTAACAAACTAGTTTTTTCTTACATTATGTTATTGATATGTGATGCACCTTAGATGCATCGATAGTATCGAAAAAGAATGTGTGCCCTTTCTGGCTACAGTGAAATGGTTCCCGCAACAGGTTAATCAGTCATGCGTTCGGGGAAAAGGTCAGAACGGTATACGATTCCCGATCGGCCCTATCGTCCTGCGTCCAACGTTGGTATCTTTTCGGTCTTCGACCACAGCTGACTTAAGATCGCAGAATTAATAAAAGTTTAAATGAAAGTAGCGACTAGCAACGAGTTTAGATGAAAGTAACGAGAGTTCCTCAATAACTCGTATTGAACATGTTCTCCTCCTTATTACATGTATCTTGATACAGAAGATGAGAACCTTGACACAGAATTTAACCAACGAATTGCAAAGAGAAATGTTTCTCTGAGCTCCTTCTCTAACGGAAATAAAATAATCAGACATTCTTATCACACATGTTGTTTTACGGTTTATATAAGTTTGAACACGATAAATGCTCAAAGACAATTTGATAATTGTTCAATTTTTGTGATAATTTATCGAATTCCCCAGAAATGTGTAAGATGCCTTAAAAAAAAGTAAAACTGATAGCATCTGGCCGCATACATACTTTACACACAACTGATAAACAAGAACAAAATTGCATAAACATCGATATGGTATCGGTATATCCACCAATGAGACATGCATAAGTCGATTAAGCTAGAAAAAATAAAGGACAACGCTCGGTGCTGCAAACCCAAAAGTGTACCAGAGCTGTAGCAATTGATTACAGCGATGCACGTCTTTCGCAACGAAGGCTAGACGGTATCTCTTAAGCATGAATGGTCACGAAATAAGCATAAGAAATAGTTATTTCAATGACAAAATCAATTCATTGTCTGTGTTTTAATTTATCGCTGTTTTTCTTACATAGAATATTTTCCATGCAACAACTGTTACAATGAAAATAACTTTAGTAACAGGACCATTATTTTTTGTTGAGCCCAAAATTAACAGGCATTATATTATTCAATGCGTCTCTTATTTCACCAACTTTTTCAATCGTCAACTACCCACTAGGACATGCCCAGCATTTAACGGCAAACATGGAGTTAAATAAGTAAACATATGGACCGTCATATGTGCGGAATTTTCAAGAAGGGACGATGACAATCTCCCTACACCTTGGGATGACATGACAGTATACGTGAATTGTAAAATTTGTTTATCATAAAACGGAAATGCTGTGTCTCCCGAATCTTGCGAAGATTTTTCCACGATTTAAGAAAAAAAAATCTTGTTGTAGAGCACTGCGTCCGAATGAGGTTTGAAATTGGGCTTTCAGAAAAATATGCTAGAAGTGGAAACAGAAGCCTATGGGACCGCAGCACCCAGAGTGTGGATTAGTAAATCATCTTAGATCTTTAGATAAAATAAACTATTTTCACTTAAAAACGACTGTAGGTCAAATGTTCTCCCAAACATGATTTCATTCGCCATTGCATAGCCATAACATAAGTTTTCCTCGAGTAAACCACCATCACCACCAACCGATAGCCGTTGCAAACATAAGAAAATATATTCCACTTTCGAAACCATCGACAACAGAGGGCAGCAATAGATTTTGAAAATCTAAACCGCTTTACAACGATATCCTTCATATGCACATGATACAAAAAGTCGTCAGAAATTAACCGTCAAAAATTGAACTCTCCCTTCATAAAATGTACTTCAAAGCTAGTTTAGTCAAGCGCAATTTCACTAAAAAAATCATGGAACCACTTCCTTCACTTTCATACAACATTTCCTATCGTTCCATTTGGCGTAGCAGAATGTAATTTTGATGAATAATTTTAGGTTCAGAAAATGTTTTGTTAAGAAACTGTAGCAATTGTTACAAAAGGCCTGATAGTTACGCCGGCCAGACCGTACCTTGCGATTGATCTAAACTAGCTTTCGTAATCATTTGCTTCCAAAGCGAAGCCGAAGTGTTATGGGAAACGGCTGATAATACTTGCATCAGATCAGATGGTTGAAATATTGATACTTTGTGTGATAAACAATAACGAAAACTTCTGCTAGAAAGATAAATAAAACAGAACGACTTACCATATTGCCGAAGTTACCATTGCCGCCACCTCCTTGGTTCATCATGTCGAAGTTACGGCGGTTGTCAATACCACCACCACCAGCATCACCACCACTTCCCATGCCCATGTCATTCATTTGCTGCTGTTCCATCATTTGACGGTTCTGACGAGAAGCGGAAGTAGATAAATATAAAATTAGATACGTTTTGTTAAGGGGGAGATAAGAACTCGTATGTTTACCTGCATGAACATGGTGTTTTCTTTTTGTCTGCGGTGTAGTTCTTCATCCGATCGTTTGATTCTGTTGGTCATTTCCTCGATGTCCGTTTTCATCTGGATGTCATTGCGCTGGCGCGCTTCCTGCACCTGACGCTCCTTCATTTCCCACTCGGCTTTCTGCCGATCGCGATCCATTTCGCGCTGACGTAGCTCTGTACAAAGACAATGATATCATGAATACCGTGAAATATACAAACGCCGATCTAATATACTTACGCTCTCGCAGTTGTTCAGTTTCCTGCTCGAACCGAGCATACTCCATTTGTGCTTCCAGTTTTTCCTCTTCCATGATCATCTCACGCTTTAGTGATTCGGCCTTCTGTTTGAACAGCTCGTGCATGTGTTTCCAGCGCTGTCCATACTCAAACTCGAACGATCCGTGCTCGGCAAAGCGTGGTCCCTGTTGACGAGCCTTCAAAAATTCGCTCTGCTTCTTGTTAAGCGACTTTTCCGGTAGACCATCATTGTCGTCCTGATACGTGTACGGTTCCACAATAACTGGCCGCAGTGACGTCGTGAGGAAGTAGCATTTTTCCGTGCAGAATCGAATCGCTGCCAGGGCGCCGGGTTTATTCTTGAACTCGACAATACCCTCTCCGGTTGGCTTACCACGCTCGTCCACCTGCACGACTGCTCGCTCGAGCGGTCCAAACACCTCGAACGATTTGTACAACAGCTCATTCGTGACGTACGGTGTCAAATTTTTCACACGAATAGCGGTCGCATTCGGTGCGAATCGTACGCGCAGCACACGATTCTTACGCGTGGTACCGTCGAGGTTTCGCTTTGCTTCCTCAGCATTAGAGAGATAATCTACACGCACGAAGGCGTAGTTTTTCTCCTTGTTCATGAATACCTCATTGATTTCGCCAAACGGTTTGAACATCTCCACCAGCTCCTCTTCCGTTACATCGTTTGTCAAATTGCCGACGTACAGCCGGTTACGGCCAGAAAATTTGGCATCATGTGCCTCAATCGGCGGGATTTCCAGCAAAGGACCAGCAAGCATACGTAGTTTCTCGCTGATAAAATAAGCTTCACCACCGCGACGACGATCACCGAAATTGTTGTCCATCTAAATAATTATTAGAAGCAAAATGTCACAATTGAATTGGTTAGTTCCTACAGAAAACTTGAATCAGGTGCATTTAGCAACAGCGTTTGAAATTAGAAGCAATAAATCGCAACAAAATGTAGAACCATCTCTACGAAACATGATGCGCGCTGAGGCTCCGGTTCACAGAACGGCCATTTTGCTTCGCAACAAACGCGTGTTCTTTCTACCCGAATCCGACGCCATCTTGAAAAGTGCATTCATTACTCACATCATTTCCACTGCGATTGTTGCCACGATTCATGCCTCCGCGATTTTGGTGCTGGTTGGGACCGAAGTCTTCTCCGCCCATCTGCTGAGGATTGCCTCCGTTATTGCCGGGACGATTGTTTCCGGGGCCACCATTGTTGCTGTTACCACCACCACCGCCGCCGCCGCCACCACCAACACCTCCTGGACCACCCGGCCCACGATTACGCATCGGCATGCTCAGGCGGTTTTTGCTATTATTGCGATTGTTTCTGTTCATGTTCTTGTTGGCAGATCCGCCAGGTCCATGCTGATCGGAACCGGGCTGGTTATTGCCATGCATCGGTCCCGGAGTACCACCATGTTGCTGCTGCTGCTGCTGTGGGCGCTGGGGCAATGGCGAACCATTTATTTCCTGCTTTACAGCCACATCCATTTTCACTGTTTTTGGGACCGCACACTATTGCTTACAGAATTCCGACGAAAGTTATGTAACACGGATCTTGGTAGAATATACTTTTGCACACTTTAATCTTTACACCAACTGGCCAACAAACGCAAGACGAACGAGCAGCGTTTTGCTTCCGTTTGTCACGAGCAGCAAAGAAAAGTGAACCAAGAAAGCCGTTTCCGTCGAGCCGCTGTCAAAACGCACACTGGGAAGCGCTCATCACATGCACGCACTATGGGTTTTTTTCTGTTGCATTTATTTTCATTTCCATCGTTCGAAATTGTACCTGTAAATTACTCATTATCTAGCGACGCATATATCGCCACAAACACTAAAAATATGAAGTAAAATTGGATTGAAAAAATCAAACTGCGAGACTTTGCAAGGCGAGGATATTTGCGGATAACCTGTACTAAAAAGACCCACAAAGGAATTGGTGCGAAATTCTGTTCTAAATAAGAACAGTTTTTACAGATTTCGGTGCAGTTTTGAACAGCCAGGGTGACTATTCGGAGGGAAACATCTTTTCTGAAATTATTTCACAAAATGTTTACTCGATTGTATGTCACCCCAGTAGTCAATGGTTGCGGCTTTTGTGCGTATCCTTGCCAACCACCAGCAAAAAAACTGTCAAACAGAACCAGGCAGAACTCGGCGCAGTTTTGTTCTAAAAATAAACATTTTTCTTTCAAAACTGGGCCCAGTCGTACTGCGTGGTTGAGTTTTTTTTCTTCTGTGAAGTTACTTTAGCTAGGTAAAATAACAATTTTTTTCTTGAAAAACGCTAGTGTTTAGTGTTTTAGGCAAATCCGTCCGACTGGCCACGGACGGTTCTGAAGGAAAGGCCTGGTCTTCGCCACGGTGATGCGGAATACAGCGCTTCGATCCAGCCAATCGTTTCGATGCCCGCTTACCACCATCGGATGATTATGTACCCGTAGTGAACGTTCAGGGAACCACCGCACATCAGCAATCGTTCCCGGGGAGCCTAGCAACGGAGTGAATACGAAGGAATAACAATGGGAAACCCAAGTCTAACCTACGAGATTTTACTCTATCTCAACTCATTTTACTTCGGAATGTTCGCTACCTGCGAACTTGGAATGCTCACTCTGAAGGCAGTCAATTTAAAGTATCCAGATCATATACTGCTTCGAGAGGCGTGCATTCTGGTAGCCCTATGTTTGGTTGAAACCATCCGAATCATCCTGGGCAGACGGGGTAGCCTTAGTGACCACGGTAAGTGCGTTTGGGTTGAAAATATCTTAGCGCAGGCAAACGCCATACGGGTAACAAACAAGGGTATGCGTGTGTTTATTAATAGTTTCTACTCCTGACCCGACGCGATGTCGTTGGGTGAAGGTAGCAAGCAAAGCGCAAACATAGTCCCATCCCTACGGCTTCGCCATAAGTTTCGTTAATAGCATTCCTTATTCTTGTAGGTTGGCACGTGATCCTGTCCGTATTTCTTACAATTCCCTGTGGAATGGGCGTAGGATATCTTCTCTTTTACCAGCTGCACCGACTACGCCTGGAGTACATCCTATGTGCCTTAATGTTATCACTACAGGCAGCAGAACTGTTCTTTGCAATACTGTTCGTATTCACGCTGTGTCGGCCGCCTTCCTACGATTAATTTCCAGACCATCATGATCAAACTGCCAACGCTCTAGTAACCGACTTCCGCCCAGACTGTCTGGACCGGCCTACCACCACCAGGACGGCGTTGTAATTCCTAATGGCTTACCGTTCCTGGCCGTGTTAAAGTAACCGTTCGGCACACCTATTGTAGTTGATAACGCAATGCGCATCATGTTGCATTTGCACACACCAATGTGCCCCTCGAATCGGACGTGGAAATATCATCAACATCATCATCATCTTGCTCAAATGGCCAAAAACCGGTGCCATCGTAAGGCTGGTAGTGAATAGGTGCCATGTAGTTTATCGTAGAGTATTGAAAATCGGACGAAGGACGGAGCAGGTTTTGTTTTTGCAGTCAGCAGCGATATCGGGTAGCTGTGTATTATGCCAGGGACAAAAGCGTTACCCAGTTGTGGTCGTACAGTTGCATTAATGCATCCTTGCGAGCATATGCCCACGGCACATTACGAAAGCTTTCCTTAGTATAATGAACTGCACACCGCCTTTTCTAGAGCATCTATCCATGCACACCAACAAAGAATTCTACAAAAGCTTTCCTTAACCTTAGAGCACAACATGATACCACACGTTTCATCCAGTACCAAAGAGCTTGATTTCTAGTCTAGTTTTATAATTGATTTAAACTAACTTCCGACCATCATCGAAGGACCACCACAGAAGGGGGAGGTCCTACGTTTTACCTAATCAAATACTGCATGTAATATATCCTACACCATTTTCTATCTTGCGATAACGCAACCAAAGCACATTTAATGCTATCGCTGCATTCTTAAAATCAAAATATTACTAGCAATAGGTGGCAGCGATAAAAAGCGGGTTTCAGAAAATCTAGAAACTAGACATTGTTACGCACGCATCTGGCGCATCTGTGCGTGTGCGTGCGTGCCAGCAATTAGATAATTTTGGAATATAAAAATTTGTAACTGCTATCAACTGTGTCAAATATCAGGTACGGGCGAATGCCGGTAGAGAAAATTTAAAAGCAAATACTTCACTATAATCAACATTATAAAACAGTGTCATAAAATTTTGAAAAATGTTTACCGTAACGTAATACCGGAAGGTGATAAAAATGCATATATCAATCTATTCAATAACAGACCAGTAATAAAAATGTGTACGTTTGAAAGTTGTGTGATTACGACGAAGTATATTGTTCCCGTTTCGGTCATGTAAAATCAACTCAAAGTCGCATCCTTTAGGGTTTCGTTGGTACTTAGCAGAGAGCAGCAGAAACGATGGGTACGAGCCATAGAAGCCTAGTTACGATACATGTAAGCACTTGTATTTGTATAATCAGGTAATGCGTTTAAAATATAACACACCTCGACAAATAAGCCAGCTGTTTTACTGTTTTCCTCCCAGCTCCTTCTTGACGAGATACAACAGGCGATAAGTTAAAGTAATATTTACATTTATTCGTTCTGAAAGTCGGAAATCCTACATGCGTAACTTCTTCTGCAATAGAATGCCGTTTTATTCTCGGCTAGAGTGGAATCGTCAGAACTGCCAACGGTTATTTCGTCAAGAGATGCAGCACTCTCATCCATCCTTATATTACTATAAACGCGTAAACAATTCATTAAACATTAAGCAACGTTTTCTTCTGCTTGCCCACCACTCCGTTCGCAAACAGTTGATGGAGTCATTCACAATTCAAGATTGTGGTGCAGTGTCCGTGCGTGGACGTCGAAACAGTAGCACATGCGGTTCTGGCGAGTGGATCTATGAAGAACAGGTAAATTTTATCACGCAAATCAAGCTGGCAGAAAAGATGCTTGTATTACCATGTACAAAACCCAGCCGGGAGATTGCTGCACGCCCAAGTTTCGCCATTCCGTTTCCGTCATCAGGTGGGTTTTCGGTACAAATCTAGCCAGGTCCGGTGGCAGTATTACGTGCCGGTATTCATACACATCGTCGTAATATTTCTCCGAATATTGAATCTCTGATGGCATGGTGCGCTATCTGAAGTTGTGGTGCGTTTCTACATAAACATATTAACATCGTTCAGTATATGTTCCCAACAACACAACATAGTAAAACTATGAAAATGTACTTACAGATATGCAACGTAAATAGCAGCAATAAAGTGGTTTTGTTTTCGGTTTGACTTGAAAATAGACGTGAAGCGGCGCGTTGATGTTGTTCTATCGCGAAACGTCAAACAACTGCTGGCTAACTGCTCGAAAGCGTCGAAACTGCTCGAGTCCAAATGTTTTCGTTTTGGTCAAAATGAATCGAGTTCTTTTCCCACTGTGGCTTTGAATTTGTCCGTTGAATACAATTTAAATAAATGAAGAACGCACAATTTGCAGCAT
>AXCM01002365.1:0-31666 GCA_000473375.1 Anopheles culicifacies | reverse complement strand
TCTGTGGCTGTAGATAGTATTTAAAATTTTTGAACCGAACCGACCTAATACCAGGTGCCAGGGAATGTAAAGAGGCTTCCCATTTCGTGTGCGTAAAGCTGAATAGCGCCAATAGGCAATTAAGAGATGATGCGTTCATGTTAAGGGCACGCGCGAACAGCACAGTTACAATTGTTGGATGTGATAATGGGATTGTTTTGTTTGTTTGTTTGTATGTTTGTTTAATTATTTGTTTGAGAAACCTTGCCCGATGCGTGTTTGGAGAATATAAAAAAAACGATTGAACCACTTGTAGAAGGTTATGCAATTATCGGTAATTAGGATGTTGGGGCAGGAATGTTCGCTTTCGGCAAAAGAGATGTAAAGGGTGATTAATGTTTGATGGGTAATGGCTGCTTATTCAAACTTATTTGTTCCAGTTTCTGCGCTAAATGGATTCAATACTAGCAAGTAATTGAGATATGTATAAATGTGTGTGTTTGTGTGTGTGTATGTAAAATGTAAGTTGGCAAGGCTGAACAGAGTTCGTTATTAGAAGGTTATTATTCAAAGTTTTTATTTAAAAAAGGGTAAAATTACTCTTTTGTTTTATACAGTAATTTTATTGTGCCAGCTATCATGGTTTAGTACAATTACTGACATAATAAAGTTGTAATGGTAATAGAGTGACCATGTCGTGTGAATTGCATACATTAAGAGGCATTTTCGTTTAAGCGCAAGTAGGCAATCGGTTTAATAGCTCCATAATAGGTTGTCAATATTTTAATTTCGTGTTACTTAAATTGATTAAGTGGCGAGGAAATGGGCGGGGTTCTACTAGATGCAAGAGAAATGTGTTGCAAACCAAACATGTATGTATGTGGGTGCGTGTGAATGTGATCGCCATCGGCAAGATGGTGTATAGCATCTTGTATCACTCGAGAAAGGTGCTACACGGTGCGATTTGACCGTTTAATGTTTGCATCCTTTTGGGAGGGTGTTATCCCCCCTTTAATGCGTTTACTCTAGCTGTCTTGTTCGACTGTGTAATGTGTGAGCTCGGAAAGATTCTGTCAGGCTGTTCGTTTAGTCGTGTTATTATTTTAGTCGTATATACCACTAAAGCAACAGACGGTCGAGTGATGATTTTACTGAAGACTAAGATGGAATGAATAGCTTAGTGATGGTATAGATCGTATCCAAAGCAAAAGCTTAGACACTGTAGCTTAAAGTAATGGATTTGAGCTATTTTGAAGCTGAGACCAGACATGTTTGTTTTTGTTTTTTTGAGGTTTGTTTCCCTCATTCTCCACCAATAGTTGTGCGAGGAACAGTAACAGAAGCTCAAGATGTCGCAACGTGATAACTAAACAAAAAATCGATCAAGGCATTGGCACTGCGTTCATCCATACAATATACGATTCTAAAATATCTATGATGGAATAAATTGGTACAATGCCATGCGTAATACAGCAACCATCTCTAAACATTTGTTTTTAATTTTAGTCTTATGTGTCTTTAGGTTTTATTCAGCGTAACATTAAGCTTTCTCACTAAATGAACTATACAGCAACATAATCATGTAATCTTTTGTTTAGCAGTGTGTAATGTTTTTCAATTATACTAAACGGTTAATATACTTCTTCAGAGCGATGCTACTAAGTCTCATGCTTTTTCAATGTATGTGAAAGAAACAAACAAAAAATCTCATGTTTATACTGGTATTCTCATGGAGTAAACTGCTTTTAGCTGCTAAATTAGTGTAGAAACTTTATTTGATTTAATTCGAGTTTTCAAACATCGCATTGCTGGAGGCGCCTGGTGCTTGACTGCAGTAAAAAATATTACCAATTAGGAAGTGTTCCCTTTGCACACTCTTAAGATTTTTTTGCATTTGCTGTTTATTGAGAAGTTTAAAGTTCTTATAATTGAAGGAAATCTGTAAGATGATACTTATAAAAATAAGAAAGATAAGATGAATTAGGTGATAAAGAAAATAGTTACCTTTTTAATCCGTAGATCAAAAGGCGCTGGAGGCGCCTGGTGTTTGACTGAAAGTAGCGATAATATGAGGAGTGAGAACAAAATTATTGAAGAATGGTTTACAGACGAAAAAATGTCATCAGTGCTCTTCGTGTAGCAACAAATGTCAAAGCTCTAATGCCATCTCCATACGATATAAGTGTCATTTAGTTCTACTGACAGGATAGAAAATATAGCTCAATCGATATGGATTCGATTGATATAACCTTCCGTTATGAGTGTCTCTTTAGCATATCTAGCTGATCTAACATATACTGCTTCAAATGCTGCAAGCACACGTGTGGTAAGAACCGGGCAAGAAAACTTCCAGCGATGTGATAGCCAAAGATAAACAGTAAGGTGCAGCGCATGAGCAGTACGCATCGTTTTAAACATCATAATATTTCAAAATCCGTTACCATAGCTACAAAACCTGCAGTTACTGTATGATGTAAGTGTAGGTACGTAAATAACCGAAGACATGTACAATGAAATGGCTTGACATTTGATAAATCGAACACACCAAAGTTCGGAAGAATATTGAACCCATGACGAGACCAGAAGATATTGAATCAAAACAAAACACTACAATTTATTACCAAATGGATAACTAGGTGTAAATTATAGTCAAGTTGCTTCCGAGTGAAAGTAGTTACATCTTTTTGACGTAAACATGCTCCGAGAATATGGAACTGTCAAAGTGATTTGTGACAGTAAGTTCTTAAAAATTCGAGAGTTGTTAGCATTTTGGAGAATTCTGCCAATGAAAATAAAACTCCTAATTACCATGTTTTGTATGGTTTTTTCTCATCTTTGTCGCATATGCTTCAGCAACTCGTTTACGAGATGCAATGAAGCTGCAACCATACCATGCCATAAAACTAAGCTAACTCTCTTGCTGTTCTTGTACGGGGTGGAGGTTTAGCCCTACGAGATTCGCTCTTACACCCGCAAAACTTTTCCCGGGAAGAGGTTTTGCTTTCGCACTCCCTAGCGCTTTCCCAAGTTGCCCTCTCCATAAATACCCATCATACACTGGCAACTCCAAAGAAAATTGTAGCAGCTCCACACATATACAGCCAAACGAGCTGGAGCAAAAGAGAAACGTTACAACGAAGCTTGTGTCAAACATGGAAGTAAATGTATACACACATACACATTCTCGTAAGTAGCAGTCAGAGGAAGTCGAAAGGAAGACGGAGGAAAGGGGAACAACGCGTGCGCAAACATTCGCAGCACACGGGAGACAGGAAGTCGCGCTCGGGCCACTCTTCACATAGTGGTAAAGACACACCGACACAAACACACAGCCCCGTACACGCGCGGGATCGGGTCGGGTGGAACGTTTTTATAGTTTGTCTTCCAGCTCCAGTCATCTTAAGACTTCCTCTGCGATGAGTTTACATAACCCGCTCTAGGTGCGCCAAACGCAGCGGAATTGTTTGTATTATTTGGTTTGCGCTGGGCCGCTCGATAGCTGCGTGTGTGCGTTTTGTACGCCTGTATGGCCTGTCTGCTTTCCCAGGCACAGTGTGGTTCAGTGGTGTGCTCCGAGGGTGTACTATATCCGCACCTGCCTGCTGTTTTGCGGTCTGTCAAAACTCTCCTATTGTTTTCCTACCACGCCTCGCGAGGTACAGGGCGGCAGGGTGGGAAGGTCGTCGATGACTCTCCATGTCCGTGTCTGTTGTCAGAGTGTCTGTTGACGAGTACGAATTCATTTAGGCGAAAAAGAGAAACAATCTAAAGGAAAGACAAAGAGAGGGAGAGAGAGTGAGAGAGAGAGAGTGTGAGTTGGAAGGGACTAGTAAATGTGCACAGTTCGGTTCTGGTGTGGAATGTTCACTAGTGATTTCTTGTGTGTTACGTAGGTACACGAATTTGGTTCGCAATAATCTTTGTCGTCAGTTCAACCAGGACGTTGTAGCGCTCATTGTTATCAACGGAACCCTTCAACGTATCCCAAGCACAACGATCAAGCTCTTCAACGAGGGAATAGCAGACACATCCGTTACCGGTCGAACGGATGACGCATGTGTGTGTGTGAGTGTGTGTGTGTATGATTGTGCGTGTCATGTTCCGGTGCTTCCCGGAGTAGCGCCAACACCGATCAACCTCGTCGAAAAGCACGTAGCGAAGGTGATCTGTGTCCTTTTGCGCGTCCTTTGCAATAAGGAACAGAGTGTATGCGTGCGTACAAGAGCAAGAGAGAGAAAGAGAGAGCGCAGGAGAAAGAAATTGTGAAAGACAATATCATGGGGAGGGAAAGAGGGCCCCAACAAGCGGATTGCTAGTTTTTTTTCTCTCTTGGTTGCGATTGTTACGTCTTGGAGAACAGAGGATTGCAAGGGATTCAAGGAAATGCTATAAAGGACCGTAAAGTAGTATCGACAACCATGATTGGTGTTGTTACTCAAAGCAACCCCCGCAAACCATTCGCCAAACAAGCCGAGTTACAGCCCAATTACAACATCCCAAACTAAACAAAGCGATAAAAAAGCGACCACCAACCCCATCAGCCGCAAGTTCCGCGAGTTGTCTGTCACGGTTCTACCAGCCAGAAGATCCGGGCTGTGCGGAAGCGCACAGATTGGTGCCGGAGAATGTTTGTGTGTGTGTATGTGTGGTTTTTTTATTCAATTGTCTCTCATCCCAAACCACCCTGAAACCCCTGATAATACCTAACAATGATGCGTACCGGGAATGGGGCCGGTACCCGCCAGGAGGAGGCCATTGCGTGATAGGGTAGCGTCTTGCCGTGCCGAAAAAAAGATTGAACCAGTACGACAGGAAGGAAACACACGGCAAAGACATGGACCCTGTCAGGTGCAAACAGGGTTGGTACGAGATTGTGAAACCAACCGTGCAGCACAGGGGATCGCTGGGTAAAGCTCCAAGCAGTTGTACTATTACGAGCGTCCCGACCAAAAGGGCTGACTGTTGGAGAATTATTTAATGTCTCCCTGGAAAAGATTTGGTGAATATTGTTACCTTCCCATATCTTCCACAGCTCGAGTTTGTGTTTTTTTTTGCTGCTACTGCTTCTTCCCTCTCTGGACAAGACTCTGGTTGGTGGAAAACGTTCGCATGTTAGTTCACAGGACGGCACGTTAGATTGAGCGTATCAAAAATGAGCTGGTAAAGCAAAAGGTGGGAACCACTTAGCCGCTCCTGCCCATGCTAGATATAATGTTGGGAAAATCACGAAGTGGTAATCGACCGACCTGTGTTCCGTGGGGAGCTTTACCGCCGAAGATATGTTTCATCGTCTATGTGCCCGTCACTGCACATGTGTGTCTCCGTGCTTCGCGAAGAAAGGCGAATCCTAGTCTCAGTTTTTTTTTTGCCTCATCCTTATGCTTCAGCAACTGCCGGATAGGTTTGGTGGTGTTTGATGCATGGAAGTTTGACGGAAGCTCCTCAGATCTATTGCGCTTACCCTTAGACCCCTATACGTTCGACCTCTCCTTCTCGTGCGCTGGAACGCGCGCACGAACCCGATGCGTGGTTCTGGGTCGTACAGTGGGTGGGTTGAGTGGGTGTGGGCTGGTGGGTGGTTGAGTTTGTCAAGGAGGATGTCAAGGAGGATGTCAAGGAGGCACATCAACATCTGCCGATTGCGAATGTGAAGTAGTGCTCGCTCTCAAACGAGAGAAAGAATGAAAGGGATAGATCAAGAAAAAAAATAGCTATATGACAGGAGACTGGAGAGCGAGCATCCGAACCAATCCACCGTCAACCTTTAAGGGACAACGAAAAAAAAAGAGCCAGTAATTGTGAAAAAAAAAACTGTGAGAAGCGAAGAAAACTCAGGCAAAAGCCACAAGACTCCCTAACCATGATGGGGGTGGTCGAGCAAAATCTGTTCTTTGATGATGCGAAGCGGGAGTGAATCGATGCGAAACGAGATGTGGACAGGAGTATTGCCATTGAAGGCGATGGTAGCGGAACGGGCATCGAAGGGGCCATTGAAGATGCTTAGAATTAGCTCCAGCTAGATAAGAAGTGTGCATCTGGGATGGAATAACAAACAACAACAACAATATTGTAAGAACCTACGAGACTAGAAGGTGCGGGTAACGTCATTCCGTAAGGTTCTCTTGGTTGTGTGTGTGTGTTAGTAAATGCATGAGTTATCTTCTGTAGAAGATAACATTGGTTGTGTGTGTGTGTTAGTAAATGCATGAGTTATCTTCTGTAGAAGATAACATTGCCGAGAAGTAATGGAATGGGAACCTGGTTATAGTTTTAAGAATTCTTTAGAATTCTCATTAAGCATTCAAAACATTTCTTCACGTTCGGTAATAACACTGTTCTAGACACTGTCCTAGTGACAATGATACAGAACGTATTGTTGAGGTTACTCGAGTTATTTTACCATTGGAGCTGCTTTATCGATATAACTTTCACAACTTCAGATATGGAAAGCAAACTTTATGCGTACGCGTGTCGGTGGGTGAAGTTTTAGGGGACGTTATTTTTGGAACACCGAAAAGAGAAACTATCAACTAGCTTCAGGATGTCCAAACTTCCACTCTCCCCATGTTCGTAACCCGCTAGACATGAAAGAGTCGTGTAGACGTTTCGCCTATAAACTCCTTGGTAACCACCTTTTGGTTGCTTCACACGTGTTTTTTACAACATTATCTTCGAACGCATGGTAGCTAATGTACATCAGCCTGTTTCCTAAGGGTCTGCTCAGTAGTGCGATCGTACGGCGACTGTTTGCGGCCGCCTGTTTGCTCTAATGTTTACGTAACGTGTCTCTTTGGCAATAAAGTAAGACTCGATCATGAGTGCGCGCGCGCGCTTGAGTTTTCGTGTGTTATGTTGGATAAAGGGGTAAGAAAATGGGTACGTGTGGTAATGGTTGGACGGATTATCTCTTGCACTTGGGGCGATGATGCTGTTTGTTTAAATATGTTTTTGCCAGCTTGAAGCGTAGTTCACGCTTCGGTACCACTACGTCTGGTTGATCGGGAGGTTTTGGGATTTAGAACTTTTCTCGCAAACCTTAGTATGGTTGTTTGTTTGATAACGCCGACCAGAACTCCTACAAATCAAGGGAGCTTGAAGTCACAAAGGAGTTTTCTTTCCGGATGCATTCATCAAATCGAATTGAAGATTTGGTGGTACTCCTGTCTCATTTCTAGACATGTTTGTTGAAAGTGTGCAAATAATATTTTCGTCTTCTGCCAAATCCGTTATTCGTCTTCTATTTTCGTGGCATTCATGACTAGAATTTACTCGCAACATGATAGTTTCTCATGCGTAGGGGGGAATGTTCGGGATGGGATTTGAACCTCCACTCGGTCCTTTCGGGAACGCTCCGCCAATCATTAATTACGCACCGGAATTTGGCAAAAATTGACCTTAAGTGAAGCGTTGCAGAATGTTTCTTAGTGCGTGTACTAATAATCAATTCATTCTCGCCTGGATAGGCGTTGAAAGATGCGAAAGATGTAATAGAAAAAAGAATAACAATTGGAAAACAATCAAACGTGTTTGTACAACGTGCAAACGCAATATTGCATACTTTCAGGCGCAACAAATCTTGGAATCTACCCAGTGGAATAGGAAAAAAATCACTGTTCGATGCGTTCGGTGCTGTATGCGGTATCATTTATTTGTTTGCGGAAATCCCAACGAGCTGCTCTTGTTGATTAGGAGGAAAACGGCAAACGGAAGAACAAATGGTACGCTTTTTCGCGTCGGTTGCATTGATTCCGAAGAATCGCAAACAATAAACGTCGCGGGCAGCATAGAACGTCCTTAGCGAGCGACCATTTGCGGGCGGGCTATAATAAACAAGCAAATATATCCTCGAGGAACCATTATTTCCCTTTCCCTCGCCGGAGTGCTCCCTCCACACACTGTTGCCACCATCATCGTACCGTTGGCGATAGCGTTTGGGCAGGGAAACGAGCAATAGCGAATTGCGCGCCCCTCGTTCGGATGCGAACGTGCGAGAGTGTTGCATCGGGACGGAGAGGCCTCATATGAAGATCCTTGGTGCAACGTTGGACGATGGGTTAGGTGTGCGTTGGCATGTGTGTATTGCGCGTTGCTGAGAGTGTGATATGATCGGTTGCGCTGCACACGCAGCAGTAGGCTTGCCTGTGTGATTGAGCACCAGTCCAAACGCCCCCATCCGACCACTGTACCAAAATCTCTTCCAGCTAGACTGATAGCTTCCGAACGATTCTCTCAGTCCGAGACGGTGACGGCCACTCACAACCCAACCCCGAGAGCAAACGGCACACTATCAACCAACCGAGGGGAGAGGAGAAGACAGGCGGTGGTTACGCTTGCCTTAATATAGGACGGTCACTACCGCGCCAAGCGTTATTCCAGTGCAGTGTCTCGTACAGTGCGTTTAGTAGTGGTGCAAGTGCAGTCGCTGGTGCGTTTGCTACTTGTCGGATGTTTCGGTTGGTTTGGTGGACTCGGTTGTAGCTCTGGTTGTCGTGCAGCTTCGGTAACTTGTTTTGTTTGCAATCATTCGGCATCCGCCAGAATGTAGGGATCGATTTTGTTTTTCAAATTTTGTGCAGATTTTGTGTAGGCATCCATCAACTTCGTACGGTGTTGTTTGACTGCATCGCAACAATCAACTACAGAACCTCACGCAAAAGATGTTGGTGAAAGGGTTACAAATTAACTGGTATCGTAATACCGGTTTTTGTTAACTTTGGCAGATATCTCCGATATCTGTTCAGCTACCAAACTTACACGCATTATTGAGAAATCAAGGCAGAAGATATAGGAAACTCTTGATCAAACATTTAAGGAAAGTTTACCTTATGTCGGAACTCTTCTTCAATTTTTCCAAGGGCTCGAATTCCAACCTAAAGAGCATTAGTGTTTCGATAACCGGAGAGATCGAGTCAAGATCAGACCAACCGAATCACTGAGTGAATTGATAGTGCACATACAAGATTACAGCAGTGGATGGAGTAGAGTGGGCGGTCGGCGACATGCAACACGCTTGATTTAGTCGGTAAGTACTCTCTGTTATTATCCAATACTTTTTAATTATTTAATGTAAGAGTTTAGCAAGAGCAGAACTTGATATAGCGATGAGAAATAGTTTCAAGAGGGACCACGGATGCATATGTCCGGTTTGCTTTCCATTTGTTGCATCTGCTAAAACAATGGCGTTTTGGATTGTTTCCCTCGTTCCTTTGAACTGAGCACTGGCCTTTAGGGCGTCCGGTACGAGCGTCCTCTAAGGAGGAAGAAGTTGCGTACCGTCTTGATATGGTCGTGACCATTGCAGGGTACGCGCCCGGATGACTCCCATCCGGGTGGGGGTGATGGATGCTTTACGGAAAGCATTTTAATGTAATTCCATCGCGTTGCATTATGGCTATATGAAGCTTTTCCGATCCGGCCTACCTGATATAGGGGTCCTTACTGGACCAGGTTCTGGGGCTATTTCTGTCCAATTACTTTATATGCCTGTTGTTTTATTCTACATCCTTTGATGAGGATTTGGTTGCGGTGTTATGGCGTAGTGGAATGGTATAGTAGGGCACACCTGCACTTGTGGTGTATGATTTTTTATTTTGTGAACTTCAGCCTAGCCCGGTGTATTGTACTATGTTTATTTGCTCTTTATCACGATTTTGAACGGGCGACATGCGGTCATTTTGGTCGATTTTGTGTTGTTTTTTTTGTTGCAAATTCTGAACATTGTTTATTATTTCTCGCAATTCTGTAACCATTTGCAATTAATTAAATTAAATTCTCAACATGTGCGTGTATTAATGCGTGGGTGCAGTAATTGGGAAGAATAATGATGTTGGTTTCCTCTCATGAAATATCTGAATACGAAAAAAAATGAAATTCACTCTGCTATAGGCGAGTATTAAACATTTCCAGCTAGTAATGGCATGAATTTATATGAAATATATTTGAAGTATATAAAGGAAAATTAATGATAAATTAATAAAAAGATTACTCTGCAATATAAAGTAACAGTATCCACATATCCAAATATGTCTTGGGGTTATAACGCCCGCAAATATGCAACCACAAATTCTGCTGTTTCAGTTCTGATCAAGATGGGGACTTCGATGTTTTTAAAAGATTTGTTGGGTGACTATGTAAACAATTGATTACAATAGACTACTAGAGTACAGTCTAGAGACTTTTATTTAAATTTTATTTGTTTGTTTGTATGTTGTTAAAAATTAAGCTTCAAAAGTTAACCTTTGGACTACCACAACAATCAATTAGAAATGGACTTCCTTTCAATGTCAGCTTGTTGAGCTTGGAACGTAACCTTGACTTTCGTTTGCAACTCGTTGTTTCAATTGTTTTATCAAATCAATTACTGTGAGTGCTCGAATGTGATGTACAGAATTCAAAAGATATAGCCATACGCACTAACAATAATTTTTATACTGTACTAAGTGGTTTCGGAGCCGGCCCACTCCGACAATAATCGGATCAAATGGACACGATTTCCCAGAATTATTATGAAAATTGCTTCTCTATTTCTAAAAACATGTATAGTTCTGCCGAAGTGCAGCAACGTTTGAATCGTACATATGTGTATTGTACCCGCTGGCCATCGATGGTTTATGTATGGTGTACGTACAATCAATTAAATTAATTAAAATGATGCTTGCCTTTGCAAAACCCGCCAATCGGAAGCGGACAGTGGTTTAAGCTTTTTTTAACATCCGTTTACATTTAAATCATTAGTTTTTGGTAAATTTCATACGCATTTTCACTTCACTGAAATTAGAATAAATAACTTTGTTAGAGGACAGTTCTCTAGCAGCTAAATGCGAATCCTAATGAGATCTTCACAACAATAGTCTGCTTTGTTGACAAAAACAAATCTTTTTTATAATATAGTGTAGTGGACATTATTTAAAATAAAGTGGTTCCTTTGATAATAATTTATTCATGTTCAAGCAAAACTCAAGTGTTCAAAATTTCAATGAAAACATGCTTTGTTATAGGCTGATAATTGGATTTCTGCAATTAACAAGTGTCTTATCGTATATGAGCTACAACATAGACATTGAGCTGGAAAGTTCCAATTTTTATCCTGCTCGCGATTGTTAATTAGTATTCTGCAGTTGTAAGTTTATTAACAATTTTTAAATTGGCATCATATGCACATGGTACCGCACATATTAAAACAATGGAATCTAAACAATTGCCACTGGCAGAGTCAAACATGCACTTGAACAGAATTTCAATGCTAATTAGCGAAGAGTTTCCGAACAGCCGGGCGCGAAGGTCAGGGTGAAGAACAATCGGTGATTTTTTCTCGCTCTCAATTCAAAGGTCACAGATATGCACCTTGCACTGGGAAGTTTGACTAGTAACATTTCGCGGTCATAACGCTTCAGATATGGGACCGTAGATGTCTCATGCGCAATAAGCCGATCCCAGCAACGCGGCCATAGCTGATACTATTGTCTCAGCGTTGTGGTGTGCCTTTTGCCCGGGTTGTTAAACAAGTTAACTGAGGCTACTGATACACATGGTTAATGTGACATATTCGCATACACATATGAAAGAGAATGAGAGAGAAAGGACAGAGAGAAAGAGAGTGGCGAAAAAAAAATCGAAAAGGATTACATTTCTGGTCGCTTTGTATTCGGCATAACGAAACGAAGTGCACAGATGTATACCCAACTCTCCCTACCAACCAACCAATCAAATATACACACATTGAAACGCGTGGTTTTCGCGGTTGCATTATTCTAGCGAGATAATGGGAAGAAAACGAATCAGAACCAGGCAAATACAAAAAAAGAGAGAAAAAAAAGAACGAGCTGCTTACATATCCTCATCTGCTTACTTCGCATTGATATAACTCATCGCAAAGCTAAACAACTCCAACTCCCCGGATGCAAGGACACCCGGTGGACATTTTGCGGTTTTCCTGGATCTCTCCCACCCCCTGGCGGCAAAGGCAAAAGTTTCTGCAATTGTTGCACGCCTAACAAGCATCTCCGGTGCGGGAGATGAAAACAAGTCGATATGCGCACTTGATGAATGCATCCCCACCAGCTCTGGCCGCCCAGCACGAGCTTTCGGTGCTCTCCTGCTTCAATTGCACCAGCACTCATCGTGCGTTCGAAATGCATCTAATTCTTAAGATTCGATCTCGGATAACAAATCATGGCTCGGTGATTTTGTTTGTTTTGCTCGCTCTCCCGGCGAAAGCATATTTTTAGCCGCTGCATTCCCGGTTCGCTTTCACCAAGTCCTGCGGTCCTGCATGGTTGCAAGGTTATCCGGTACCGTTGCGCGTATATGTGGGCAGTCAGTGATGCTCACATCATCAGCTCGTTACCGTAAAATGTGCGCTTGCTTTTCTTTCCCTTTTATTTTTTTGTTTTTTGTTAATGCTGCGTCTGTTTTTCGCATCCGATTCGATGAGCGATAAGTGACTTGATCGACGATCCGGGACCTCTCCAACCGCCCTAAATGGAAGTGAAGTCGCGCAGTGCGATAGACGGGGGAAGGAGGGATTATTGGATGGGGTGGGCGGAATGGAAGTAAGGGCACCCTGTTTGGATGCGATATAAATAGGAAAAATGCAGTGCAGTCCAATGTCGCCTTCGTGCCAGCCGACAATTAGTTTTAGTGCGAATGATGGATCCGGGTATCGGATCCGAGCAACAGATAGCATTAATGGATTGACTGCTGATAGATGTTGGGGGTGGGTTAAGAAGAAGGGGTAGACATCAAATGCAGATCGGGATCGGGCTTTTTCCAGCATAAGGGCCAAACGCAAAAAGGGGCAGAAGTGGAAACGGGAGGAAGATGAAAAAAAAGTTTTCAATCCAATTTCGCACTGACTGGTGGCATTCGGATGGTTCGGGAGAGTATTTTGGACACATTTCGGAACCATTCAATGCCAATCCGATCCGACAGTACCGTGCGGCGTGGGTATTTCACATTTCACGGCCAATGTCAGTCAATTAAACAGGATTTTATGATGCAAAATCGGGCTCGGTGTAATTTTTTCTTTGCACGGTTGCACAGTAACGGAGTGATACGATTTGGCCGATTGACGAGTGACATTGACAGCTGGTGGTGGAGTTGATAATTGATTTTGGTGCTTTTAAATTTTTGAAACTTAATACAATTTATACATGGCGGTATGTATTTCGTTCGGGGTTTTTGGTATTTGTTAATGACGTGCATTCCGGGTATGATGGTTTTGACTGATTTCCTGCTAAATTTATTTGCACTGAACGTGAAAAAATATTCGTATAGGTAGGGAAATATTAATCTTGTGCACTGCGCAGTACAGTTTCGTCGGAACACATCAAGTTTGAGCATGAATAATGTCCAAACATTAAATGAAAAAAAAAATCTACCCATCTAGAATTCATAGTTGATGGCATTCGGATGCATTCATGGCAAGGTGGTAAACTTCTCTCTCTGGATCTTCATGGATGTAACTCAGATGACATGAGTGATGAAGGACAAGCATGAGAACACTGTCTGCAAGTTTCGTTTTCACTAATTAATCGGACTAAAGAACCTTTTGCAGCTTAGCTTCGATGAAATGATTCTCCTCGAAGTTACAGAACACGTAAATAGCGAGTTCTTTAAAATATGCCATTATTCCGAATATCTTATGATTAGGTTAACTCGGTTTAGGATAGAAGGAATTGAGATAGTTTTCTGAAATCGGTATAACCATAATTTAATCTTGAATGGACGTTTGTCCAAGAAGATCCAGATCAGATTAAGACTTTGAAGAGATCTGCCTCAAGCCAAACGAAAAAAGCCACTTTTATTCCGATGAAATGAGTGAAGCTGAGTGCACCGACTAGAAGTAAGGATTTGCGGTTTATTAGACCCATCACGAACCACGGCTTCATGGGATAGTCTCATTAGCTATATGATATGAGTGGAATATCTTGAGATTTCTTCCGAGCCATACTTGATCAAATGCCACAAGATTGATTGCTCATTCTGTGTCGTTGAAATGAAAATAAAATATGAAGGATTAGAGTGAGCAATGCAGGAGGCGAAACTGGAGGAAAATCTAACGCTCGGCAGGTATGCTGGAAGGACGGACTAATGGATTCGCATGAAATCGGAACCACTTGTAGAACGCAAATAGAGAATGCAACTGGGTAAACTTTCTTCCAGCCGTCTCCTTCAACGTGCCTGCTGGAGGTGCCATTATCGTCCATGGCACTGGACGCTAATGTCGTGGTGGGTATCAGGTTGTCAGGACGCACGGGGCGATGGGGACAACACGATGAGGTTTGCTGATGGCGTGTGTACCCACCAAGGCTCGTCCGGGTACTGGCGAACGTTTTTAATGGTGTTCGGGCACGCACAAGAAAGAAGATTCGCGCCGGCCCGAGACCCAGAGACATGAATGTCCGGCATCGCAAATCAGCACACAAATCGAATGCAGTTCCCGGTTCCATCAGCATACCGGCGGGCGAAAGGTGATCCACTGTGTCCACACCGTAGCGTGTGTTTTGCTTTTCACACCCATTTCTCCCGGGGTTCCCGTGAATCAATATTAAATCAGTGTCCGATTCGCTGAGCGCGCGCTGGTGCGCTTGGTGTGATATCTTAATGGTCCGTAGAGAGCTTTGTGGGTAGATCTAAATGCTTCGACACACATACAAACACTGGTTTGATCGTCACTTCTTCCGCCATCATCAGCATCATCATCGTGTCATGCATCAACAAGCATGGGGGAGAGAATGGTTCGGGCAGATGGCGGTAATACTGCATCCGGAAGATGAGGCGCCGGAAATTGCTTTACATGCGACATTTCTGCATCATCACTTGCGCAGCAAAACCCACACCTTTTCGGTGGCACGGTTTGTGTACCACCTTTTCTGCTTTAATTGTTTCATCCCCCCGGTCCGATCGGGCGGTGGAGGTCCCAGGGTGCAGGTTGCAGGGTGGGAAAGCACTTTGCACTTTGGTAGTCTTAGGCTTAGGTGGACCTTGTGCTATTAGAACGATACGGTTGCATATTGGTACTGCGCCGGTACATCGGATGCTCCGGCACGACCTATCCGCAGGAAATGAGCACCGAATGCAGGAGTGGATGCTGCATGCAGGAAGTGTTTGGCGAATGGAAAGGATTGTCAACGTACACCATTTATCAGCCAATTTTCACGTGGAAGGTATACGCTCTAAGATGTTCTGGATGTGATGGAACCAATTAGTAGCAAACATGGAGTCATTCAAGGTTTTTGTTGGATCCGTAAAGCAACGCACTCGCTCACGCGCTATCAATTGACCACAATTACTTCTGGTTATGGTGGTTTTGGTTGAGTTAATGCTATTCAATCGGATGAATGTTATTGGTAAGAGCGAGTTCTAAATGTAACTTCTTTCTGTTGGTGTGTTAAGCAAAATTTGCAGTGCTTGAAGTAACCTAATTCGTGTGTATTTCTGAACGTGCGTAAATTTGCGAGTTCTAAGGAGCGGTTAACTGTAGTCGCAAGCAAGGAGTGCGCACTGCTTAAGTGCGTTAACTCAACAGGAATAAACTGGTACTGGAACCCTTCTGTGAGTGAATTGATGATCACCGCAAGCCTGTTGAGGTCTGTCCGCGCGCAAACAAGTTGGTGTGTTAGCGCAAGATCAGCTGGAATTACAAGAGATAGCGAAGTTTCAACATCGTCAATATCAGTTCTTCAAACAAACTCTAAAAAATTGAGATCTCATTACCAATATTATCAATAAATATTTGATGTTACGAGAACAGGAACTCGTGCAAATCTTCATACATTTGGTGGTATCTCCACAAGTACTTCAGTATTCACCTGCTCTTCAGAACATGCATTTGTGACTGCAAGCATTATTAATAATCGCTTATTACGATACGAGTGTCGATTGCTTGGGACTGTTCCGGATTATTCATTCGCAAAGTCGAAAGCTCAATTATTGATTGAGTACAAGCGTGGTTCGACATACACAAACAAATCGGAATTATGGAGAAATGTTGTTTACGGCGAATTTGGCTATGAAGCATAACAAGTGTACTCCAAGTGTAGTATATCCGTGTGAAGATTGCAGAAGGTGCTACAGACGTGCCCTTCAAATCATTTAAGATTACTATTTACGATCGGGCATTCTTGGGACGTAACAGAGAGGCAACGCAGTCAAAGTGCAACGAAAGGTAGTGCGTGCCCGCGAAACCGGTGTGCGTTGGGTGGATGCCTGAAGCATACGCAGATAAAAATCATGGCCCGCTTCAGTGCATCCCTAGCCGTACGTGCGACGGGGGGAAAATATGGCGCCTTTGGTCGATTATGCATAGATTTAGCATACGGTCCAATTGACTCCGGATGGCGTGAAGTCTTTTGCCTATCTGGAAGCTTTCTTCCCAGTGCTCTTCATGGAACGCATCTTGAACTGCTCGCCTGGCCGTTAGTTTATCACCAGTCGGTCTGTTCTGTTTGCAGTCCTGTCTGTCTGTGCTGTTGCTTCATGAGTGCATACCCCCTCTAGCCTGGTTTCGTGGATGCTGTATGTTTCACCCATTGTGTGTAGGTGTTGTTTATCGTTAGTTAGTGAAGCTCGTTAGTGAAACTTCTCGATGCATCATCGTTATCGATTCAGTATCGTGTTGGTTTGTGGAGTTTTGCGTTTAGTTGGAGCGCACTGTTTTGATGATTTTGTTTGTGATGTTTTTTTTCCAACTGGATCGGTTAGTTAGGAAAGTGTGTTTATTGTTCATAATTTCATCGGAAGCTGATGAAGTGACCTTCATGCTTTTACTTGCTGGCGATTGAATGCATATTCACCCCCAGAGGACACCGTTTTGTTGTCATTGACGGTTGTTTGATTTAGCTGTACGGTTCGATCTTTTCAGTCTTATAATACGATAATGGTTGCTTCGAAATGAACGCTTCCTTCTTAGACGCAACGGAACTATTTTGATATGCATGAATGAACATATTTATTATTTCCTACACTATTTTGCTTTTAGTGCTTTTAGTTGTAAATCTTGATGAATACATCATGAGCCAACAATTACAACATAGTTGAGTTGTGATTTAAAATTTTAAATATAAAATAAAATATTATTTCATGGTTTTTTAGATTCGCCCGCGCGTTCGTCAAAAATCACAGCGCATGACAGTTAAACTGTCGCAAGCGAGACGACTAAAGAGATAACAATAGCTTTTTACTGTTTTACTTAGAAATTTCTCTATGTGACTACTCATACAAAAATATTGGGCGCCTACATTAAGGCAGACACCAGGAACCTCCATCGGAACAAGTACTAGGCGCCTCCACCAGGACAGCTACTGGGCGTCTCCATGAGGTGTTCGTTTTTGCATTAGAAATTTATTTTAAAATAATTTTATCTCATTATTTACTTGGAATTGGTGAGTTATGAAATTAGGTTACTTTCATTAAAGAGAAAAAAATATTAAGAGATTGAAATAAAAAAAAAGTTATCTAAGTTTTTTATTTATAAATTACTTTATTTCCGTTGTAAATGTTTCTTGATTTCATTATAAAATGTTATACTTTATTTTAGGATGCTGCACATTGTTCGTGAATGAACAAAAAATTAAATGACCTATATTGGCAATAAAAGAAAATAGTTGCTGATACTAAAATGCAATGCTTAACGATCGAACCGAAAGATTGTGCTTCTCTAAATGCATGCAAAAATAAATGAAGCTTTCCTAATACTACAGCATCTGGGAAGCTGCAAAACGTATTTTTCTGAGGCATAATTCGTAGAGTAAGTTTCACAGAAGGATACAGGTTGTTTCCATAGGCAACAGCTTGCTACAATTGGTACAGCGAGGATATGGGAAGAAATAAAACTGTTGAAAGCACACCATGCCTTTGCCCGGCGCTAATCCATCTACTTCCATCTTCGTCCGCAGCGTAGTTTTCGATTTATTAACGCTGCTTGAACGATTAAACGTACACTCGATGTCACATAGTTTTGGTTCCGGTTAGCAATCTGTGCTCTGTTGGTTTTCTGCTTCACGGAGGCACTTTATCCGGAACCCACTACCGTGTCTTTGCTGGACATGGGAGTTTCACAAAAATGAATCCATGCCACCGTGCCCGTGGGGTAATGGAAACATGAATATTTTACGACGAACAATTTCGTTTGGCTGTACCGTTGGCTTACATCGCGTCGCAGCCGGACGATGGATGGCTTCGGTGACTTGGCAAGACTGGAAGGTGACCGCTCTGTGGTAAAACATGTGAAAGATGTGTAGTACGAAATTGCTAGGGAAGAAATGCTACAGCGTTTGCTTGATATAGTCGGCAACAGAGAATAGAGGCTGGAGAGGTAAGGTAAATGTAAAAAGTTGATGAAAATAGATATATAAGTTTATATAGTACGACAATCGATTGGGTTGTACTAGTTTAGCAAGCATTTATTAATAAAGAAAGCTTTCTTCAATAACACCAATTTGTTTTATTCATAAAGAAAATAACACCATTATTCATTTGACATTTGAAAAATTATATTTTTAGTTCTGTTTGTTAATAAATTAATATTTGTTTATTCACTAGTATTTTTTTTTACAATCGGCTTTAAAAATACACATACGACCAACGCCTAGTAGATTAATCCTATCGCGTTGTTATACACATAAAATGCAACGTTGATTTAAATTTACCTAAAATGGCACCCATAAAAGTGAAGATCTGCCCCTGTATGCATGTGAAAGCAGAGCCATAAAAAGCGTATTGTGTGTATGTGTTTTAGTGCAATTTATGCGAGATCAGCCCCATCACAGCAGATGCTAAGTATAGAATTTAATCCCTCAATCCATCGCACGCCAATTAGATACCTCGCACCACTCTACCGCTTCCAGCCCATTTGATGTATCTGATTTTGTTTTTGTCTTACGCTTCCGTTAAATATTTTGCGCCAACGAATCGAAATGTAAAGCAAAAAAGGAGCGAAAAAAAACAACAGAACTAACCAACAATTCTCCGTCACCAGTGTGGTTTTTGGTGTTGATTTCTCTAGCTTACTTGTGTGATGGATTCCCATCGGGTGGTGTAAGATGAGTGAAGATTTTAATACCACCACTCAGTCGGGACTCTGTCGGGATGCTTTGCGTATTGAGGTTGCGCAAGTATCCTTGCGGGAAATAATTGTTTACATTGCAAACAATCTTGCTATTGCTGCTTTGATGCTTTCAATTACTCGGGAAAATGTGGATGTAGTTGTGTGTGTGGATGTATGGCTGGGTGGCCAAGTGAAAGTAGTTTGCAAGGCAGGTGCAATGTTCAATCGATAGTATGTTTAATGTGTTATGTAATATATGGTAAATAATTTAATAAAATTACGAAAGGCTATAAACAACTAAAATACATATTTTTTCTTTCGCATAAAGCATCTATATTGCATCAGCTATATTTTTCATTGTAATTTTGAATTATATATGCAAACATTTTCAGTGAAAATATTGTCTGAAGGTATAGTTTCTGACCATCAGTTTGAGGTAATTTTAGGTAAATAGCAACAAATTTCCCTGATACGGGTAAATTCAAGTCATTCGAGCCATAAAGGTCCGATTCAGACCTTTCTGGAATGTAGCACCATAGATGTTGATGTGTGAATTCGAATAAATCCACTGATACTATCCATATACTGAAATTACACCACCAGCGATAGAGCTAGTGTGAAATGTTAGTTTTGGCTAGGTTTACTTCAACTGCGAACTGGGATTTATTTACTTTATTTGTTGATGGAAGTTGGACATTTCACGCGAATCGTGTGCGATGTAGGGAGGGTGGATTAAGTGCTATCTACACTTATGGCGAAATGACGTACTTTAAAAGCTTTGCTCCGAGTTGTCAGAATTGTATGATTTTCATTTTTATCACATTTTATACTATTCCTAATGCAACAACCAGTGACAATATTCTCTCATCTTCACTTCCTCTTTTTGCAATCGACTGCTCTTGCTTCCTAAACACCATGGACAACTGGCGTTTGGCTTCTGTTGCATACAAAAGCCTAGATACATGAGGGGGTGACATCGAGATGGGCCAGGGGCTCGAACCGTCAACTGCAGATCTCTTTCTGTTCTCCCGGTCGCAGCCCCCTCAGCTTCCGTCTCGTACCGATTTCTTCGAGCGATCGAAGAAGCAAGCGCATACTAAGGACACCAGCGGCAGCGGTAGCGTGGGAAGAAGCGGCAGCAGTGTTGCGAGTAACCGCGTAACGTGCGGCGTACGGTTTGCGTGTACTAGATGCAGCAATAGCCACTGTCTCGTCGGTACAAATATACAGTCCGGTGCAGCTGTCCATCACGCACAGAAACGGTCATACTACACCAACTACTTGCTGCAGTACATCAGCGCAATTGGCGTACGGTGGATGTCATTCGTTTGACGTATTCTTCAAACTTTCATGGTAAGTAGTACCGGGGGAAATGGATCCCTGCGATAGGGGATGAATAATTACCGCCCTTTCTATTAGCCGATGGTTTGACTAATTTATCATATCCGATCTCGTTTCACTCGCACAGAGTTTTCAAACTAACGCACAAACAATGGAGTTTGGCTAGGAATGGAACGCCGTCAGTGATCAGCGCTAAGGTGTAAAATTTCGTTCCGAGTGGGAGTGGAAGCAAATGTAGGTACGGTACCCGCAACACCGATACTCGGGTGACTGAAACTGCAGTATAGGTAATATAACACAGCAGCAAAACCGAAGGCGACTATCGCATAACGCATTCACCATAATCCAGCAAAGAAAGCAAAGCCAGCGGCAGATATAAAACACAGACAACGTCAGCGTCTGGACGTATTCCGAAACCATATCCATAATCCATAAACGGGTATCGGTCCCATCTTCATTTTTTATTATCAACTCACATACAACAAACGGGCAACTCTCGAAACAGCACGTGCAAGGTGGAGAGGCAGATTCGGGGCGAGGACATTGCCATACCAGTGCATCCACAGTCCACATCTCCAGGTGTTTGAGGGTGCCTGTTTTCTACACTAGTCAGCAGCACTAAGTAAACTCCACTAAATTAGTCTGCTATGACTGCGTAATCCCAAGGACGTAGTCATACAGCAACACTTTACGCGACGCTATCTGTAAGATTCTCCCTTACGATAACTGGCAACAGTACCTTTTATTAATTTTCACTACCTGTCTACTACTATTCAGCTATCGTACGTTCTTTTTCGCTCTGTCTGTCGATAAGACATCCACCGTAAGTAGTTAGTATTTGGCCCATGTTGATACTAGCACGTCAATAGCATTACCAAATCCGGGCATTTGGCGTGAATACTGATACAGAACCAATAGAGCAGAAGAAACCAAACAAGCATAAGCAACACACACCTACAACGCAACACCAACCATCAACCACTATCAAGTTCTTGAGACCCGAAATAACCACTACCAATAATTACGACTACGCAACTGCGACGGTCTTTCGACTGCAGTACCCAGTAACCTTGAACATCACGGTCAGGTGGTTACTGACGATTGCTGTTGGGATCGTCGCTATCAAACCAATCTTGACATTGACGCGAGGTGCCCAGACCCTTCGTCGTAAACTCTACGTCTGGTACACGGCAACAAGCAAACCGCAACAACACCAACTACGATGGCTATGGATCCTCCCGATGTAGTTCTATCGCCGGAACGTGAAAGCAGCATAGTAGCAACCGGTAGCGGTAGCAAGACTACCACTGCGGCACTACTACAGCTGCAGCACAGAACACATCCACAGACTCCACCGGCTGCCTTCCATCTAGCGGGCGGTGATGCGGCTGGGCACCAGCAGCGCTCTGTACTACTGCTGCAGCAGTCGTCCACAACTACGTCGACGACAACGATGGCGACAGTTACGCCACCGTGCGGTAGCAGTAGTAGTGCTGGTGCTATCCAGCATTCGAGTATTGCCGTACCGACGGCACTGCTCGCTTCAGCCGGCCAGCTACAATCGGTAGCCGGCGGATCAAACAGTTCAGCGGTAGCGACGCCTTCCAGTCTGACTTCAACGAATGTCTCACAGCCAGCGCCTCCTATCGAGCGTCTATCACGCCCTATGGCATTCGATAAGGTGAGTATCTCTGGGCACTACATTAAGGATGTTCATTATTACCGATCTTATGTTTAACAGATGGAATCATTAGTCCGTGAGATGCAAGACTCGGAAAACGGTGTACCGGTACGCAGCCAGAAACTATTCTTGACGTCCATTCCATCTGCATTTATGGGTATGTTATTGGCGTAGATATCATTTGGTTTTCACAACGTGCAAGTAATGCGTATTCTTCGTAGGATATGATTTGATCGAATGGTTAATGGAGCGGTTAAGCATCGAAGAGTCCGAGGCACTGAATATTAGTAACCAGCTTTGTCAACATGGTTACTTCTTTCCCGTGTCCGACTCAAAGACGCTGATGGTGAAGGATGACTCTTCACTGTATCGCTTCCAAACGCCATATTATTGGCCCTGGCAGCAGAAGGCACCCGATCAGATCGAGTACGCGATCTATCTGGCGAAGCGGTCGCTGCGCAACAAGCAGCGTCACGGGCTAGAGGATTATGAAACCGAGGCACTGGCCAGCCTGCATAAGAACCTGAAGGGCAAGTGGGACTTCATACTGATGCAGGCCGAGGAGCAGGTGCGGCTAGCAAAGGATCGCAAGAAGGGCGACAAGATCGTTGGCGATTCCCAGGAACGGGCGTACTGGCGTGTGCATCGACCACCGCCGGGACAGTTCACACCGCTCGAGCCGTGTCCGATACCGTCACGCGATAGGCAGGGTAAACCGCGGAAGCGCACGGTCGAGGACTGGCAGCGTGAGGTCGACATCCTCAAAGCATCGCTCGGGCGCAACCGTGTGAAGATGTCGCAGGCGTGTGAGAGCCTGGTCGTGTACTACGAAACATTCAGCGAGTACGATCCGATGATGCAGCCGCCGCTACCGTCGAATCCTTGGGTGACGGAGGACGTGAGCTTCTGGCAGCTAAACAATCCGGTCGTCGAGATACCGACGGAGAAGCGTGTCAAACGTTGGGGCATCTCCATCGAGGAAGTAGTATCGGATCCGACCGGGCTGCAGGAGTTTACGCACTACCTGAAGAAGGAATATTCGCACGAAAACATACGCTTCTGGATGGCGGTGAACGATTTGCGACGCTCCTCACACTCGCAGATATCCCGCAAGGTGAAGGAAATCTACGAGTAAGTAATTGGAGACGGCAATTGGATCATGGTCAGATGACTTATCGTTCGTTTTTTCATCTTCAGAGAGTTCCTAGAACCGGGCGCACCCTGTGAGATTAACATCGACGGTAAAACGATGGAGAAGGTACAGCAAGGTTTGAAAAATCCGTCCCGCTTTGCCTTCGATGCAGCAGCTGAACATATCTACACGTTGCTGTTAAAGAAGGATTGCTATCCCCGGTTCGTGCGCTCGGAACACTACAAGAGCTTGATGGTGAACGCGATACAGCCATCGCTCAAGAAGCGTTTCTTTGGCTTCGGTGGTGGAGCAAAGAAGAAGGGTTCAACCTCGACCGCTCCGAATCCATCGATGCTTACGCAGGTAGGCGTTGAGTCGTGGGCGTTACGGAGGCATTTATAGCGTACTAATTTGTGTACCTGTTGTCCTCATAGCCATCCTCCGGAACAGCAGGATCGGGCAACGTAAACAGTCTGTCCAAACGACGCGGTAGTGATCGCAGCCTGTCAGGATCAGCGCACGAGCTAGCGATATCGGGCGTGAAGGATTGTTCTAAAGTGCCACATTCTCATAGCCAAAGCAATCTGAGTGACATTCCTTACAGGTAAGCAGTACGATTGATTACGCTATCACTATCACGTTGAGACATTACGGGAGTGGCTAGAAAATGTATCCAAAATGTTGGAAGTTGAGCTTGTTCTTATCCGTCGCAAAGTTGGACTTGAATAGGTGTCGTGCGGACATTATCTACCTCATGTTTGGTTTCCTGAGTTCATCTTTTCTTTCCTCCGTGTGCTTGTTTTGACGACCTTACAGCGTATCGATCTACCGTGGTGATATGCCGTCCGGTGTTTATGAGGGCGTCTCGTCATCATCTAGTAGTACACCCTTGCGAGGAAACGCACGAGTGGCAGGTGGAAAGCAACAGTAAGAATACACTACCACCGCTAACAACACTTCTTTGATGCTAGTAAACGAATCGCCCACGGACTGCATATATACAGTCGATTACTTCTTTTACTACTACCTCTTCTACTACTACTACTACTACTACTATCTCAACCACTACTTGAAACAATGTGTAGATTCCTTCTATTCCCTTGTTGATTGAAGTGATTATGTTTGCGACCTGCAACTGTGAAGTAATCTTGCATTCTGTTTTAAAGCGAACCATGACAAGAGTTTGTCTTAGTTTACCCAGTTCCACTAAAAATTGGACTAAACGTTTGCTGTGAAGTGTGTATGTGGTAAACAGCTTCAACCATCTGTGTATTTCGACCGTAACGCCATGACTTCATCCTCTACCACACTTTACCTTTCTGACTGTAATTTGTATATGGGTATATATGTATATGTGTGTGTATGTATTTGTTTTGCTGTTCCACAATGCCAGCCAACTATGCCAACTGATCTACTCGCGTTGTTATTTACTTATTTACTTGTTGTGCCGTTTTACTATGGTTATAGTTTGTCACTATACTTACTGGTATCCTTCAGAGGGTTTTCAGAAGTTTCTGATATTATTCGAATAATAATCGAATACGACATAACTCTTTATTATTCCACCAGTAAATTAGACAATTAATATGCGTAATATTTCCTTCCTTAATCCAACAACCTGTCATCTTAAATTTAATTCGTGTCGTTATGCAGAGTAATTATCCTCAGGAGTGCAAACGTGTTTGAATTATTAGCAAAATTCCGTCCAGTACTCATCAAAATTACTGCTTCTTAATACACTTTAAAGAGTGTACACGTACCACTCCAAAACAACAACAAAAAGCCACGAATTAAGTTATAGATAGAATATACATATCATTAAGTACTTTAAACCACTCTGCCATGCTGAGGTTGAGCGACGTCTCTATCGAAGCACCATATATTAGTGTGACTTCTTCTATTTACGTATTAGTATTAACAAATTTTAAGTAGCGGCACCTAAAACATCGTTTTCCTGTAAAAGGCACCAACAACTTCTTTTCGATCATCAAGATGTACTTCAATCGAGTTTTTGACAAATTTTACTATTAGATTCTTGTTTCGATGTGTGAAAGTGCTTTCTATTCCGAGATATTTCGTCCAATATGTATTGGATTCGAGTGAGGGTTATTTCTTTGTTTTTCTTCTTTTGCTCCTGTAATTGTTGTTATGACGTCTGTTGGAACTTGTTGGACGTGTTATGTTCTATTCCTATAGCACATGCTCACTTATCTACACCTTCATCAACCCGTACTCTCGACCCGGTTATCATAAGTTTCGGTCTGTATCTAGCATCACACATCAGACAGCATTCATATTTCCTGCTCCTTCCGTCCCGCTCCTTCAAAAACGCCGCTTAATCTGAGCGCCACACTACGTCTGTTTACTGAATGTTACCGTTGTCCTTGTGTACCATGTACCGATTCCAGCATCTAGGTGTGTTATAATCCAATCTATCTCTCGCACTCTAGCTGAGTGTTTATTTAGTTCCAAGACAGGGCTGTTTCACGGGACAGTCTACCATGTGATGTCTTTGTTAGTACTCTAACGAGTAATCGACTAACTGCATGTCCTGTATTCTTTCCCATCGGTAGAGATGTGAACAAAAATCTCGGAACTACACTCGAGGTAACATTGGAAGGTTCCGTATCGGGGTCGTGTGCTGTTTGTCCATGGGATACGCCTGTCATCGAGAAACCGGCCTCAGATACATCCGTATCTGTCTCGGTGTGTCCGTGGGACAGTGCCGATGCAAAACCTCCAACAAAAACGGAGTAAGTGTCGATGGTTGCCCGAACGGTTGCGTAAGGGATACACTAATACAAAGCTGTATGTTTTCCAGCAGCAGTAAGCTGAAGCAGTACAGTGAACTACCGCACAGCACTACCGAGATCAGTGAGGTTTCCGAGCGAATGAAACGATCGTGTGGTTTGCGCCAGAACACTCTCGATGGTGACTTTCATAGCACCAAACGTTTGGCACCGGTTGTGACCGAACAGCGACGGGCTTCCATGACGATGGCTCCGAGGTGAGTAAGATCTTCGAAAAAGGCGTACATGTGCAAACGATTTTCACCCGTTCCTTTCTTCACCCACCATGCATCAGATTGTCGGATCTACAGTTCTGTATGCGTGCAAATTCGACCGGTAGTGGAGCTACGCCACCCGACAGCACCGGATGTTTGGCGAATCTGCAACAACAGCAGCAGCAACAGCCTGGGTCAGGACATCAGCAGTACCTGCAGCATCAGTCGTCGGTGCGCATTTCGCAAGGATCTCTATCGACGAGCTTCGAGGAGAAGGAGGAAGGATCTGGTTCGGTGTTCTACAATCCGGAATCAGCAACAGCACCTACCATCTCCGAGGAGACCGTTGCGTTGAGCGGTGGTACCAATCTAGTGGCGGCTGGTACTACGCCGAACGAGCGATTGCAGGATCGTCACCGACAAAAATCAAGCGAAGAATGTGCAGAAGCGATCAAGGTACAGGATAAGGGTGTGGCGGGTGACGTTGGATCTATCAGAGCACGCGATGGAACACTTCCACAACCATTGCTAGCCACTGTTTGTAGTACGGGTACTATCTTTAATGTGCCGTCCGATTCCACCAATATGGCGGCAGCACAACACATAGTGAGTGCGGGCAGCGTCCCAGTCACTACGAAACCGGTGTGTTACACACCGACTACTACTACTATATGCACCTCGTCGGCCGCCATGGGCGGTGGAGGTAGGGAGACGATGGATGCGAACAGTCAGCGTCCGACGAACGTGGACACTGCACCGGAATCAACCACTGGTACACCTAGAATAAGTGTAATCTATGCTAACACACCCGAGGAAGAGCAGGTGGAGGTGGAGCTGCAGGAGAAGGAAGGCGAGCGGAATGAAGATCAGAATGCGGGTGTGACGGAGACGGAGGAGAAAGCCATAGGGCAGCAGCAAGGAGACCTCTATCGCATGCAGTCGTTCGAAGGTGCAAGAGGCGGAGAGAGACAAAACAGTATGACGACCGACGGTATCAACCGTTCAGAGCATCAACATCCTGCTGGCACTAGTACAGCGGCCACACAAACGATTGACGTGCTGCAGGGTAACGTGGGGCAGGATATGTCACCACTCACCGAGGTGGAGGATGGTTTCTATGTGGAGGCGTTGCGTCAGCAAACGCACGGTACGACTGGGCTTGACTCCACCGAGTACGACATCATCATGGACGGAGGGGACAGTGGTTTGCTGCCCGGCTGTGTCGCACCAGCCCCAACGCCTGCACCGTCAATAGCACCGCTGGCGGAGGTAGAGCTAGACCCGCCAGACGACGAAGCGGACGCGGACGAGCTCGAACAGTCGGCGGGCTTGCAGGCCATCGAACTGCCAGAACCACCATCCAGCACGTCCGGTACGGCGACGGTCGTTATCGTTGATGATCTTACCAAACGCCGCAAGCGCAAGGATCGTAAGGATCGAGGCCCAGAGCAGGAAACGATTCGTGCGCAAAAAAGCGAAGAAGAGAACAGCGAACGGAAGGGCAACGCCGTATGCCCATGGGACGATGAGTAAGCTATCTAGACGTTTGTTGTTGAAAACGGATTTTCTATCAATTTTGTTTTTCATTCCCCAGAAGTGAATCAGCAGCGGATGATGCACCGTACGTGAAGACTTACTCCACGCTGGGATATCTGTAGGCTACTCACGGAGCTAGAGCTAGTGTACAGAGGGTTTGGAGCAAGATGTAGCAAGTATGGTTGGACAGCAATGTGTGAATTGGAGCAAACGCACATGGCACACCTTCGGCTGCTGAGCGGCTGAGCTAGAAGCAATACTGACCTTAGAAGCATCCATGGGATCGAGTGCTCCCTTCGCTACTGCTCTATTGCTTACCTTGTACTCGATTGAGTAGGTCGAACTTACTGTCTCACTCATTGGTGTCACTAATTTAGCGTTTAATCGTAATTGGTTGACAAGAATATTTGGAAGTCTGTTTGTATGTTTCAATTTGCTTAAGCTACGAGACCCCTTGAAGACTGCACAGAGCCATTATGGAATAGATTATTGGAGATAGAAGATTATTTTTTTGATAAGCGATATATTTTGATTTGGTTGCAAACATTTATATGTTACAGATAAATAGCAACATATTTATAGTGATATTCATACCTTGCTGGAACTGTTAGTGTACATGTAGCTTGAGGGTGACGCAGAATACCTTGCACAATCAAACGCCTTTCCAGCGTTCAAATGATATCGATTCTAGTGCCAACAAATATGACGATCTTGACAAGCCATTAGAGTTGTACCCTACTTACAGTACCGCGGATGATGCAGATAGGCTGTAAATAGGCGATCACCTGATCGAATTCCGTGTACTGCCATTCAGTACTGAGGGTAGTTTCAAGCACGCTCGGCAGAAAGAATTCTTTGTTCCGCGCCCATCATCTGAAGGTACGGTGCAACGTTAGAGCCCCTAATGCACCCGTGCCACGGAAGTCGTACGATACGTGATCTTTACCTACCTATCAGCGTCCATTCCGGGGACTTTCTGCAGGTTTCTACAACTCTTGGAGCCAACCATAAAACCTTACATGTGTGGCTGTCAAGCTAGGCTATTTGTGGACGTTTGAGGTTTTAGACGCGGGAGCTGAGGAAAATAAGGAAAATAGTGAATTGGGAGCCACTGTAAGTTTAATCCAACAGCATGCAATTTAGTGGAAGCGTGCCGGTACGTTTGGGTACGTAACAGAAATAGCAGCACTCTTTTAGCAGTAATATCAGTCTTCCGATTTGAGAGTGATTCATATCGTGCGCAAGGATGTGATGCAAGCTGCCAGGACTCAGGTTAGCCGGTTGCGGTGCAATAATTTCAATATCTCAAAATGTACTAGATACCACATTAAGATACTCATACGTACTCGTACTCTTAGTATACCATCTTCCGAGGTGTGTGTGAAAGAGAGAGAGAGAGAGAGAGAGAGAGAGAGAGACAGAGGGAGAGTGGGAGTAAGAGGAGTCATATTTACTTATAATGCGTTGCCTACCTGGGTGGCAGTATACATATATTACTCTAGTAGAATGTTAGACCTTGTAAGGGACAAGCATGTAATAGGACGAACCATGGAAGCAGCTGAAGGTGAAGAGGTACTTTGTCATCTTGATATGTTATTCGGTACAGTTGGTGGTTGTTGGTTCGATATAAGCAGCTACTGCAATATAGAGAAGATGCGGAACTGTACAATCGTCACTAGAGTCAATAGCTAACAACTTGCTATTTGGTTAGCTTAGAAGATCTTCAGTTAATATCGTTTAGATTCGCCAACAACACTGGTTGATATGGTTAGAGAATCAATTTAACACTTCTCGAGAGTTTAAGTGCGTACGGATGGCTAATCCAGTACTCATTTAGATACAACCGGTTGCAGCTGTTGTACAGTCCTGAGCTTCTTTGGAATCGCAAACGACAACGCTTTAGTTTTGAGACACCAAAGCAATAGATTAACACTTTGTTATACAACATCTCCGTTGCGTTGTTTTCATTTGGAAAACCAGCATAGTCCCTATTCTAGGGTACTGTAGTGTTCAGACGCAATATAGAGTATAGAATGAACTCCCAGCTTATTATAGTATACTTATCCTAAGGCATCTTAGTCAAACTATCTCCACACTCCATAACGTTACGCTCAATAGAATCCACTCTAACGCGTTAGGCGTTCGGAGTAAAGTTGTAGCCACTCTGCACCAGTTGCAAAGGTGTGCTTAACCATCTTTTCCCATCGGCCGAACATATCTGATGCTACACCTCACTTGTATGCACCTTATCAAATCTTCATCATTATTCACCCATCCACCCTGAAAGTCCGCCATGCTTGTTTATAGCAATACAACTCGCAATAATACACCATAGATGCTTGTAACAAAACGTTTGCAAAACATAATTATCAATGCCTCTTATCGAATGCAATACCGGTTAGCAAACCACTTGCGGTCCGGATGAAACTAACTCAAGTAAATAAGCTTAAGGTTTACTAGCGCTCGATTAATATAGGTGGAACTAGAGCTAGAGGGACGCTTAGCAAAACTAGTAGACGTAGCTATAAGATGGAGGTGATTAGCTGGCTAGGTGTAATAATGTACTAATGGAAAGGTACTAGTGTGGGATGGGAATCCTCTCGCATGGGGAGCTTTTAAGAGTTGCAGATGGAATCGATATCCCTTGATCCGACGGAACAAATAATGGCTTTTGATGTCACAATTAAGTACATAGAGCTTGGCACTAATGGTGGAGCGAGCTTTAGTAGACACCTCAGTTTCTTGCTTTTTCTTCATCTGTGGCTCTACAACCTCGAGAAGTCTTGGCCTGTCATTTCTGACTTCCGTGAAATGAATTTCCCCTAAGCAGGATAGCTAGTCCTGTGTACAGAGGAACGGTCGAGATGGGATTTGAATCTTGGTCCCGTCGTTAGAAAATCAGCTCTACTATCTCCTCGGTGTTGAGCCGCTCCTTGTAGTATGTTATTTTATTCGAAAAAGTTTCAGGACTTCCAAAAGAACTATATTCAAAACTCTTGCAATCTCTGTGCGGTTTAGCTGTCTTAACATTAAATAAAGTTTGAAATATTTGTATTTGTGTATTAGACGGAACTCCAAGACACAAGACTATTTTAAACTTCCACACTTCAAGAAGTTTCCTCATCCTGTATCTTTCAAACAAGACAAAGCTTTTTGTAGCTTTGGAACTTTTTTGTGTATTAGTGACATCTAAATGAACGGAAACATTCGACGGGTGGCATATACTAGATGCAAAAGTGATACGAATTCTGACGGGCACTCCTTCGATGCTGTCTTGTCAAACGCTTTGTGTGCCAAACGTGCAAACGATTCATAAACTCTATCAACCAAACTAGCTTTGCTACACAACCCTGCTCCATCCCATCATCGCCGATACAGTGGACGAAAAATAAATTCATCCAGAGTCGTCACCGCTAATGAATGGTTGCGATCGAAAGGAATAGTGTTGACAGAATGCAATAATAGTAACCGAGTGATTGTGTGAATGTGCACAGGCTGGCGCGAAGGAAAGGGTGGCAAAATATTTACTAAAAACCCATTTTCCGAACAATAGACTAACAAATATGTCTGCAAACACTTCGTATTTATCCATGTGAATGGTTGTTGTTTTACATATAAAGCGAACAAACAAGTACTTTTCAAAGGGAGCAGACGCACACAAATGCACTAGAAGCTGTTTTCTATTTACTCGATAGCTAAACATGAAACAGGAGATTAAACCCTTCATAATCCTAGCTAAGAAAACAAGGAAACAAACAAAAAAAAACATAATAATAACTCAAAAACTAAGAATGTGTAGGTATACTTTCTATACAGTAAAGAACAAAAAAAAAAACAAAACAAAACACACGCACACACTTGAATAAAAACAAGAGAAAGGAAAGAGTTACTGATAGAATGAAAATGAAGCTCAAATTGTGAAATGAAATAGCACTCAAAACAAAA
>AXCM01002364.1:0-32686 GCA_000473375.1 Anopheles culicifacies | reverse complement strand
TTCACCCAACACCCTACCAAACAGTGTGTTTAGCAGAGCAAAGCCAGCCGGATGCAACGATCCGATTTGAATCTAAGCGACATCAGTTGTAACATTATCCATTTACCCACGTGCCGATGAATTCCAATGCTGGGCAGATCACAGGTAGGCAGGTTGTAGTGGTAGAGGAATAACCTGTTTGTAATGGATTTTCTCTCATTTTCTTTCTCTACAAGGTGAAACGGCTTTACCGGCTTTATTCTGACCAGCGATGATGGGTGCAAACGCAGCAGGGGCAGCAGAGGGAAAACACCCCCTTTTAAGGGTCAAAATGTGGAAGCGCGACATTATTAAAGGTACGTGCTGGAATTATTTCCTTTCTCGCTTCGGCTCGGTATCGGACGTTATCTGTAAAAGCCCTTAGAATGGGCGCGTAGGGATTTGGAATGTTTAGCGCGAGTCAAGGATTACCCCTAGATGCCGGCTATGACGCATCCATTCCAATACGTCAGACGAAGACGCGAACCGTCGGCGGGTGATCGATCGTTCGCCCGAAGAAATGACACCGCACCAAACGCACTTGCCCGAACGCGAGATCGTGTGTTGAAGATCATGATTCATACCTCTCGGTCGTACGTTGTACAGTGGAAGAGGGAAGAGGGGGGAGAGAGAGGGAATCGTGTTTTGTTTCCGCGACACCGTCCACAACGGAAGAGAACGCACGCGACTTTCAGTTTGAATCTGAGCGCGGTTTTGAACGGTTCACAACGGAGATTGCCGGTTGTGCGAGCGAGTGAGTGTGTGTTGTCAGGGTTTTTGATCGTTGTCGTTGTTTTTCTACTCGCAGGGTGCATTTATTAATTGTGCTGAGCTGGGATTGCTTACCGTGCGCGTGCTGAGTGTTTCGAAAACCAATATATTGATGAGTTTTTGCGTACATTTTGTTTAAAAAAAAAGCAAAAAATAATGGGCAGAATAATGTGTCGCTTTGAGGTGATGGTTTGAGCACAAAAGCAAACAAGCTGCCGGTGTTTTAGTTTGATTTTAGTGACACAGTTTGGCTCCTTTCCGTTCCCTTACGCACATTGCTACGTGTACGGAAAGAAGGTTTTTATCTTATCAAGCAAGATGCGTGACAGAATGTGCGACACGACATCGTTCGGTGCTGTGGGTGCCATTATTTAACGCTGAACCAGTGCATCGACATCAACACCGATAATCGTTACGTGCTGATAGAAGAAAGTGTGTATTGTTAAATGGTTAAAAGGGGACTTTGCAGCAAATGCCTTACATTTATCATTGCGCATCGTGCAGTCATCGACAGGATGATGAGTCAAGCAGTAGGGGCGCTGGTTTTGCAAACGTTTCATAATTATTCGACTAATGGGAGCTGCCCAACATGCGGTGTTCGCCGCCAACCTACACAAGCCAAAGCTTGGACGCATGCAAAATGCAAATTTCTTTGTGCGAATGCATTACATTAAGATAAGACACACGGACAGGTTGGAATGTCTGACGGCGCTCTGTTGATGTTTGGTCATCAGGTATCTCAGATCCAGTCAGAATAGCTTATCAAACTTAATACAAATATGTTTGTTGTGATTGTTACTAGTAACCAGAAGATCATCTTATCTTATTGGTGCTTATTCACCCACTCGAACCTGTTGCATTTGTTGTTAAATAATTTTCTACTCTTTATCAATAAACTATAGGGGACAATGGAGACACAGGGAAGAGGATATCTTCATAAACTCTGCTCCACTAACTGATGGAAGAGTGGTCATGCGTCAGTGCATCAATTGCGTCGTGGTCCCTGCACACGAAGGCCATCACGCAATGCAACAGGAATGAAATTCCGGGAAATGTTTGCAATGGCTTCAGTGCCAGTGATATGGACGAGGCGCACGGTAGTGGTAACCATTTATCTGCCTTTGCTGGTGAATGCAACGAGCGATAAGAGTGTACTACGCATACTCCTTACCGTCCGGCGCGAGATCTCGCAGACCGTCTGTCATCTTCGTCACCGTGGTGGCACATTCCTTTGCCCGAATGGCACCGGAAGGCCACCACCGCACAGTTCATGGCTCGGTCATCATCTTAGCCGCGCATCTGTTCTCGAAAGGGCAATGAAACCGTGGACGGTTGCTCAAGGATGAGGATTTTCAATTTCGCACCTCGCTGCGCTGTAAATGCTCCAACGCGACCGCGAAACGCCGATCAATCGAATCCGTAAGCGGTGCTTCGATTTCGTGCAAATGGGACCGTTTGCATATTGCGTGCACATGCTATTTGGCGCCATTTGGTCAGGCGGCAGTGGTAGAGCAGAGGCGGTATCGAGGTGGTGCGTGTCCTGTCTAGACATGCGGTACAATGTATTCCGCCTGCACCGGAGCTGCATTTGTTGTGGATGCACAACAAAAAAACGGACAACAGCAGCAATGAAACTGAAAGCAAACATGATCGAAAAAAAAGAGGAATATAAGGAGCGAATTATATGTAAGATTATTTCCTGAAGGTATTTTGCTACTGCTGCCATGACACGGACGATGATGATTGGAATTTTTACATTGACTTCGCGTCCGCGCATTAATTCCCATTTGCCGGGAGCTTTCGATTGTGATTGAGCAAAGGGTAGCGAGCTGGAATGATGATTTCGAGAGTCTTCTACATCAGAGACGGACTTAAGCGTCCGTATCTCAAACGATCGCCAACCGGGGCCACGCTGTGCCAACCGTTTATGCTTACTAACACTGCACTGCATGCATGATAGTGACAAGGCAAACCGGAAACATGATCAGAATTTTGCTCCCAACTGCATCGACATTCGACCTGCAAATTGATTTATTGAACAACAACGCCAGACGCGCCAACGGGGACACGGGCGCCCCCGTGATGGAGAGTCGTTGTTGTGTTTGTGTTTATTGCCCGAATGTCACGCTTTCGTGTAATCGTTCGGGCTTAAAATCTGTTCTGCCCGCGACAGGCGCGATTTATCGGTCGGAATGTTTCGCTGCAAGCTGTAAGCTCGGTGAAGAGAGATGAAATTCCACTTTGGATGGAATTAATGACCCGTATCCTCCCGTTGGTTTTGGTTCGTTTTGTGGTTGTGTTTGAACAAAGCCGATCAGTTGGACGGGCCTAAATATCTCGCAAAGGATCTCAACCACATCTCAACCGGCGACCAGCAAGACGAATAGCCTTGGTGAGTGACCTTACCGATGTCAACAGAATGGTTGACACGAGCTTTAATCGTTACCAGCCAACACAGGATGCCGTGTGTGTGTGTGTGTGGCGCAATTAGATCGGACATTTTGTTCCTCTCCTCTCGCGATCCCATTTGGATTTGTTTGTTTGTTTCGACTGTGCGTAAATTAAAAGATGAATTCCAAGAGATCCTCTTCTTCTTCTTCTGCAGCGGACGAGAGGCTGTGATTGTCTGTGATTAAATGATTATAGTGAAGCATCCTTACGGTTGTCAATTAAGGCGTGCCTTTCGTGATGCTCATATGCTCTGCTTGATGGACCTGAACATTCACTTCGACGCACGCAGTTGGGTCTTATTTTCACCTTGATCGGTCGCTTTGCCTCTGCAAATAGATCGTTAAACAGAATGAAGCTAAATGATAGTGATAAAGCAGTGGTACGCTATTTGTAGAGGTGTTGATTAACTTTCCAGACCTCAAGATCACTTGTTGACTTGAGAGTTCCAGAGATCTAAGTAATTTAAGAGATCTAGAGTAAGAGATATCTTTTAAATTTACCTTCAAATTCCTATTCTAACCTTTGCGCTAAAGAGACTAATGACAGAGTGGTGTTAGAAAATGCAGAAACTCCACCTCCACCACATGCTGCTGTCTATAAATCGTGCGGGTCAATCACATCCATTTCGAAGAAAAGTATCGGTTTCTGGTTCAATGAGTTCATTCATCGACCAGAATGCCGATTCGTGACCGTCCGTGACACTCACACCGCTGAGAATGGCGTCACGGAAGGCAAACGTGGCAGAGGACGCTATCTTTGGGTCTCGAAATGGTATGATTGACCTCCAAACGGTGCGCTACCGCGCGACTCATGTTTTGATCGCCGACGAGTGTTATGGGTGATCACGGGCGATCACGGGCGCCGGCGCCAGTCACAACTAACGAATGTCACTGTGGCGTTGTGTGTCACAACTTTTAGGCTTTTAAAGCGACTCCGTTTTCGGGGATCCAACAGGGAGGGAGGGCGATGATTCACGGCGTTCTCGGCATTTTGGTGCAAGGTCTTGGGTTTCGTTTTCCACCGAAAACGGCATCATTTGTAGACTTCCTGCCGTGCTTGGGATCGGGAACACAGGTTGTAAAGTGTGTTGTTGTTGATGCTTCTCATTTGGGTGATTACGCTGGAAGCACCCGTTTTTTGCCTTGGCTATCAGCATTGCTAGTTCTTACCGTTGCTGGAGGCTATCCCAAAAGTTGGGACGCTAAGTCTTTGTTTTGCCTGTTTGACTTGTAGAAACCGGTTGACCGATAGGCTGCAAACGATGACTAGACCATTCGCCATTAACCCCACTGCGGGGTAACAACTGGTAATGGTTACCTAATTTGGCACATGGTTTATGATCTGCGGAACTTCGAATCGTGGAGGTTAATGCCGGCCAAGATGTTTTGATCACCCGTCAGATAGGAAGCGCTATACTCCACCCGGGTTGTTGGTGGCGGCACCCTTACGGCACACACCGTTTGTTATGTGTTGACGGGTGTGTATGCGTGTCAGATAATTATTCAATTATTGGAGGTGTTTGGAGTGCGTGCTTGACGCGAGGTGTCTTGCTAGACGGCGATAATGTCCGGCCGGTTGTCAACGCTTCCTGTGGCGATAAAGAAGGAACACCTCTTGTGAGCTACCAGAACGATGATGGAGATCTAAATTGCCTTGATTGTTTTGATTTGATACAGCGATACAACGAGCAGGAAACTGCCTCTTGGGCTCAGTACTATGATAAGCTGTGAAGTTGTCTAATATTTTCTCTTACTCATGCTTGGGAGGATTTCTTGGGGAATAGAAGATTGTAGTTACCTCATAAATTGTACGCAACGGTACTGCATACGGACCTTGTACTCTCGTCAACTCTCAATAAAACTTCATTCATATCTCAACACGGCGATGACTTTACACTTGCACGCGTACAAGATGACGTATATCGTCGTATATTTCTGCGATTTTTTTCTCGCTCTCTTTGCGAAGAAGCGCAAGACCTCATGGATGTCTGATCGGATCGCATAGCATCGTGTGGCTCCCCATTAAAGCAGGAGACGAATGCACTGGGCCGGATCAACTGTCAGGCATCGCGTATCGTTTACTTCGGCGGGACGTCGTGTCAGCGTGTGCCCTATTGTGCTTTGTTGTCCCCGAACACCGAACGATCGGCATCGTAAAAGAACTCTCCTACACCTGGGTGTAGGGCGCCTCGCTGGCCATGTGCGGGGTCGTAAAATGGCGCCGAACCGTTGCCGCGTTTGGTTTATGTTGACCACGACACATCGTGATCGAGCAATTTATCGCACACACACACACCGCACCTCACTGCCACAGGACCCAGAGTGTGGAGGTTCCCCATAAGCTTCGGTAACTTGACACTGGGTCGGTCTTGATTCGGTCGAGCGAATGGTGCCGGGTTGAACAGGGCCCCAAGTTCTGCTGGGAAGAGTTGGTGGAATTCATAATGATCTTACCCCGTACACCCGCGTAAAAAGGGAATGATGGAGAGAGTGGCAGGCAGCAGGGGGGATGTGAGCATATTTGGGCATAAAAACCCGTTTCCCAGCCCTGCTCACACGCCAAGATGATGTGCGGTGTGGCGCTCCGGCAACGTCGGTCAAGGTCAAGAAGCACCAAGTGTGCTTGAACCCCCATCAGGTTGGTTTGGTTGGAAGATCGTTTGTTTACATTGATCGTGTCGCGCATCGATCGCAGTGGCCTGGAAGCGTCGGCGTACTTCGTCAACAATGGCGCGTACTCCCGGCCGACCTTGGCCACAACCCGGTCGTGCCCTTTACGGAGTGGTAGCCCTAGAATAAGGTGACCTTTTTTGGGCACTCTCTTCGTGCGGGAGTTGCCACGCAGTTCGGTCGCATCGCATCGGTCATTGCCATGGACGTCTCCAATGTTGGAAGCGTATGGCAGAACCCTACGCCTACGACACACCTTTTGCTTTTGATGGTTGATGTATTAGAACCGGTCCGGCGTATGTGTGTGTGTGTAGCAAGAAGGAGCGGTTCCTCGTGTTTGGAGCACTATCGGAACATGGGTGCCGTGAACTTCGCTCCAATCTGGATCGCTTTATAATTGCGCACCGCAAATGTGTCTGTTGTGGCGGCTTGCGTTGTGCGTCCGGACCAGGAAGTTATCCGACGATCAGCACCAAGAGGACGGCGAAGGAGAACTCATTAGAATATGTGCGCTTGTGCGCTACGATTGCGACGGAGCAAGGGAGTTCTATTAATCTCTACCGACCCGTTGTCGATGGCGAGGGATTAAGTTTATGATGCTGGCAGGCGCTTGATGTGCCACTGCCGGGGCCACTTTTGCTGCTTGATTACTCGTCTTCTTACCCGTTGCTCTCTGTGTGTGATGCCACCGCCACCGCACCGCGAGGATCGTCAGAAGTGCTCGTGTTTGTCAAGAACGCCACTGAGTGATGTGTCGTTTTGCAAAGACTGAGGTTTGAGGTTTTGATAAACAAATGTCCATATATGGATCGAACGAGGTTTTGGATCGGTCGGTGTGGTGATGGCGTCCATCGTCCGACCGTGCGGTGTTTTATTAGTCACGAGTGACAAGTGCATTTTTATTATCCAAGTTCTAGATTGTTTGTTATTTATTTTGCCGTCTCCCAAGGTCTGAAGGATTGACTGTTGAGTGTTTCCCAAAAACGAAACTAGCAAATGGCGATCGTTTGCTGAGGACATGGGTAACTTCATTGGGATATCAGTCACAACTGTAGTAAACGTTTATCGTTGATTACAACATGAAACGAACTTGCCGATCTCTTGAGAAAATGGCGCATCAGGTATGTCTGGCGTTCGTATGGCCAAGTCATTTAGATTAGACCAACAGAAATGGATATTCGCGTTTATTGCAATGCTTTGTTTGCATCCGGATATGGTAGTGGATCATTTGTTCTAATTGCCCAGCGATCAATTATTCACTTTATCCTAAACCTTATCCTAATGATCTTCGCATTGTGGTCTCTTTGCGAAACCTTAATCATTTACTTCGCATGCAAATTACATGTTTCATCTGTTTTAGGAAGTTGGAGAATAAATCCTAGCCGCCTAGACCTAGTGTTCTGACGTTTCTGAGGAATTATGGCACGAATGCGAGTCCCTCAAGTCTCCATAACCACCTGGTCGGTCGTTAATTTGCTTTGTCGGAACTGGTTGACCAAGGTGTTTTTGGTGAAGTAAAAGAGCGACACACAACAAATTGGGGACAATTTCCTCAATTGGAGATGACCGGTTAGGCGATTGATTGCCGTTCGATCGATTGTTGATATTAAAAACCGTTCAACCCACTCACTCTAGAGGTCCCTGAGACTTTCTTCGGTGTGTTGCTTTTACATGGTCGCGCATCTCAAACGACACGTCGAACCGATCTTTCACCGAATGGCGACAAAAAAGCACTTAAATTAATGAATCGTTATGTTCGTGGCGTTGTCGCCAGTCGTCCGCGTTCGGTACCATTGAGCCGAACAACATCATTCTGGTTGATCATTTCTTTGCGATTGGCCGTTTTTGGGGGGTTTGAGCTGATCCGCTGAATCTGGATCAACTCGTCCCTGGGAGCGAAAAGCCGTTCTGTCCAAATTGTTCCATAAGCAGCTTGACATCTAGCACAATTCGAATCGAAGTCACTGTTTTGCCTTCGCGTCAGTCGCAAGCATTTGCGCAAGCCCGCCCAAACTCTCGTACGCACAGCCGCAAGGGGTGTTTTATAATCATTCGCGAAGCAAGTTTTGCGCGATTGCGATTGTCGTCGTCGTCTCCGTACGGTGTGAACGCGTGGGAGGAAATGTTGGGCCTACGGTGTTCGGGAAAGCCAACTCCGAGACTGCCACCGGTGTGTGCGAAATGGTGTTTAGCAATTAAGAAGAGCGTTACGCTCGTACACGCATCGAAATCAAACCGGGCCGATACAAGTGTTTGTGTGGCGGACTGGCTGGACCATCCCCTAATATGGGTTGGACGGAGATGGTGGTTTGCAGGGAACACCCTAATCAGCGAGCAAAAATCAAACATCGAAATCGGGTGATTTTGCGCTCGATGCTGGAAAAGGAGAGAAAGGCGATCGATACTGTCCGCAGAACGCGACCGTGTTTCCATCTCCGTAAGCAGTGAAAACGTGATTCATCGTAATCTGGGTGGTTGGAAGATTAATGAAAATATCGGGTACAGTGTCCGAGCCGTGTGGGAAACAGGTGATGATGTTGGGTTGGAAGATTAATTGCATTGTCAGGTTGTCGCCTTAATTGTGTTCTACTTTGACAAGAAAAGGTAGCTAGAATATTAGAATGTTTCTGTGGTTTATTCGTGGCTACATGCTATAGCCACAATATATGTGGAAGACTTAAAAGGATTGGTAGTCTGGAATCAGTTCATTGAATTCTCCATTACAGTCCATAACATTAGTCCAACTATTCTATATATTCTGTTTGTTTTCCTATTTCAAGAGAGTTTCATGAACAATCATCTCTATCTATTCCTACTGTACTGGTAGGATAGGCTTAATAGGACCTAATCGGTGATGACGCGGAGTGGCTCAGTGGCCAAGGTTGAACGGACAGGATCGAGGTTCGAATCCCATTTGGGCAGTTCTCCTGGTACGCAGGACTGACTATCCTGTTGCGGGTACCTTGAAGTCACGAAATCCAGAAATGGCAGGCCAGGACCTCTTTAGATTGTATAGCCATAGAAGAAGGAGAAGAAATGTTCATGACAAGACCTGACCTGAATCATCCAACAAAAGATAACATTCCCATTTGACAATGACGCTTAGTGGTCATGGGCCAATTCTCGTCTGGATCAGACTCCAAATTGCGCAGTCTATTGAGCTAATTGAGAAAGTGCAGTCTATTGAGCTAAGTAGAACCACTTATTTTTTGAAGTCACTACTTGGCAGGCATGCGCCAATATCATACTAAGATCATGATTACGAAATATCCACTTGACGAGAGGCCTTTAGCTTTTCAGAGTCTCATTATAAAAAGCTCGCGAGAAAGAAGGATCTTACAGAAGAACCTCAAGCTTAAGCTTAAGAGAAGTTGAAGAGAAGCAGAACAAAAATCAAGACGTCGCCTCACAGAATGAGCTGAAAGTAGGGACTTCATTTTGTCCCTCCTTCAAATTGAGGATATTTCCGGATGACATACGTCACAAAACTGAAAGATAAATCACAAAACTGGGAAGACCAAAACGCCATTAAAAAGATACAACTATTGTACTGCTTATTAGAGAATAACACTTGTGTCTACTCCATTTTTAGGTAAGCTTGGCCATGCTAAATCTAGCGCATGATGCGAGCTTCTTCAAGCATTATGTCAGTTACAGTATATTCTGCAGAAGAGCATTGCGATTCGGAATCGCACAAGTCAGGACCAGTATGAAATCCTATTAGAATCCTTGTTACTCCATGCGTATCTTAGTGTTCATGAAAGTCAACACAAACCACAAAAAACACTGAGGAATCAAGAACAAAGAGAAAGAATACTTTTTGGATTATCTGATTGCTAAGTGTCCTCGAGGGAATTATAACCAAGCTATCTCTGTTTAGACGAACTACAAACGAAGGGGGGATTCTTTTTATGATTGTTAAGAGTTCTCCAATAAAACCAAAACGATCCCCCGTTGTCTTTGTTCGATCCCCATAGCGTGCAGTTAATTCGGTGGTGTGCATTCAGAATTTGCACATTGAAGTTATCACCTGTCAGACCGAACGAATCCGACAATGTGCATAAATCTGAAAGCCCTATCATATCGTTGCTATTCATGCAAAAGGTGTGCACCACGTGCACGCGCTCACAACACACCATTGTTTATGGTGCGAGATGTCTCGTCCAACAGGTATGTGCGCCCTTGTCCACTTGTGACATCATTCTCATCGCATTCATGCTAGATGGATGTTTTGTTTACATCTCGCCCGTGTGTATGTAGCAACGATTTGGTGTGTTGGATGAATAGGTTGGGATTATTATGAAAAAAAAGAAACCCAAAAGCACCGCAGCGTAAGATAATGGGTGGGATAGCCGGCTGGGAAGGCAAGTAACGCCACCACGTGTGTGTCGGAACATTGTGGGAGATGCATTAAGTTGGTTAATCATTGCAATTTCTTCATTGTCTATCCCCATTTTACCACAGCCACAAGTGTTTCGAAGGGAATCTGAATCCGCCATCAAACGAGCAGAAGAAAACAGCAAGAGCACTGTGACTGTGTTGTGACTGCCAATTTCTGCCGACTCTTCGTATCGTACGGAGTTGTGCAAAACTTGTGTGCCCCACCGCGAAACAGCAAGGAACAGAACAGTAGCGCACACATGCAGAAGACCGCGTGAGGTGTTAGCTCTGGGTTGTTGGTGGTTCCAAGCGGGTTCAGTTTTCGGGATGCGTTCGTCGGACAATGTGCTGGTGCGTACTGGACGAGTGCGAATAGCTGACAGTGTAACGTGCGCCTAGTTCTAACGTGTACGGTAGATCGAAGAGGAACGTTGTTTTTTTGTTTCTTACAACCGCATTAGTGGTGAGGGTTTAATAGACGAAAAATAGGAAGAATTCTTTAAAAGAAAAACAATATTACGTTGCAATCGTGAATTGTGTTAAACACGAAGTGAACGGAACAACAAGTGCTACAATCAAACGGGCAGACTTAACGTGCTGGAATCAGGATCAATATGGCGACATTGCTGAAGAACGTTACCAACAGTATATGCCATGCGTTCAATGCTTTGCAACAGAATCGTGATGGATTTGTGAGCAAATCTAAGTTGAAGGTAAGTACCAAAATTACTGATGGGGGTAGAACTCTAGATGATAATTCCCAATCATTACCCGTACATTGGCTCTTGAAAGACTTAATTAACTTTGAACAATTATTTAACTCGCAAAGTGGTGATATCGCCCTTTCGGTAAAGCCAGTGCATCAACTAACATTTGTTGACTTTAGGTCACTACTGGTGCAGAACTAGCCAGATCTCCGGAACTCATTATGTGATCTCAGATATCTCAGGTATAACGCTCTAATATAGGAGATATCAAATAGATTAGTGCCGTAGTGACCTAGTCGCATGAGTCTGACAAATTTCTAAAGTACACCTAAACTAAGTCACTCACTTCAGCTTTTTAAATATTATCAAGGAAACTTTAAAATCTTATCATCATCATACTAGACCATCCCTTCACCAATTGTTTTGAAGTGACCTCCAGCTGCTTTAGCTCTTTAAAATAATATTTTTAGTTTTGGACCAATAAGTGCTCATGGAACCGTAAAATAGAAAAAAACCTCACCCCAGACGTTGTAAAATGTGCCACCTTAAAACGACCCACGAGGAAGCAATAAAAATTAACCCCAAACAACAACAATGACGTTCACGAAACGGCCGACTAAAGCACTTTTTATTATTGATTCCTCAACCGTACCGAACGGCTTCTTCCCTTGGTGAACTATTTTATAAGCGGCCATTTAACTACGCTTTAAAGTATTTTTAGAACCATTAAATGTTTAGTGTGAGCTCTAAACTTCCTGGTTCTCCATTTTTTTTGTAGGTGCTAACGGCAAATATTGCAACGCTGCTGGATCTGTACGGTGTGGAGCGTGGACTGGATCACTTCCGTTCGACGGCAACACTGAACTTCGAGCACTACCGGTACTACCTAGCGCAGGAAGTGTTTGCCGGTGTGTCCAACGAGTTGCCACTGGCAGCATTGCGCAATTATGAAACCAAAATCGATGAGGTAAGAAGGTGTTTTTGAGTTTGGCGATTCGTGATCACCCCCTGGTTATATGTTTTTCTTTCTCCACTCATCCGCAACAGGTGTGTTGGTTGGTGTGTAGGATGAATTTCCCGGCGAACGATCAGTACTACACGGAGGAGGCAGTTTATAAGCTGTTCCGCATATTCTGTCTTGTGGCTGATCTTTCGACAGATGCTTCCGAGCCGGACCGGTATACGGTGAAGATTCATCCGATGGAGGCGCTGATCATCATCAAGCATCTGCTGAATGCACTTGGACTGAACTATGATGGCGACGGCAAGTACGACTACCTGCGCACGTCCGATCAGTCGCTCGAATTCGGCGAATTGCTGGAGATGTTACGCTTCAAGAACTACGACAAGGTGAATGATTACCGTGAATCGATCTGTGAAGCGATCGGTGACATGTACCAAACACTGATCGAGGACGTCATCAAGAAGGGTTATCTGTTCCGGCGCGGTTACGTGCTGCCTACATTCCGCGAGTACTTCTTCGTGTTGCAGCCTTGCGAACTGTCGTACTACAAGCATCCGGCAGACCGGGAGGTGTGCGGTACGATCGTGCTGGACTCCCGGTTCATGGTAAAGCCGGCGGGTAATCCAAGCTCGGGCAAACAGGAGAAAGTGCAACGTTTCACACTCGTGTCGGGCGACCGGACGTACGAGTTGGGAACGCCCGATCACAAAACTCGCCTGCAATGGATTGCAGCGCTTCAGCTAGCAATAACCTACTCGACAGGGCGCGAAGGTTTCCAGCGCGATACGGTCAACAGAAGGAAGCAGCAGCGCGAAGCAGAACAGCGACGAAGGCGAGAGGAGGAACAGTTACGCAGTCAACATCTCCGTCGGTTAGAGGAAACGCACGTACAGCTGGAGCGGGAAAAACAGGCCCGTTTGGCAGCCGAATCACAGGCACGTCAGTATGAAGCGGTCGCCCGGGAAGATTCGCGACGCGTAGCTGAACTGGAGGACGTAAAGCTGTGCCTGGAAAAGATGTTGGAGGACGAAATACAGGCAAAGCGGGATGAGGAGATTGTGCGTGCGCTACAGGCGCGCGTTCTGGCGGAAGAATGGGAAAAGCGCGAAGAGCTGGAACAGCTGCAGGCGGAACAGAAGAGTCTGCTAGAGCAGGAGCGTCAGAAGCGCATGGAGTTCGAGCATCGGCAGCAAGAGAACGAACAGAAGCTGTTCGAGGCGGAAGGTATGCTGAGGCAGCTGGAGGAGGAACGTAAACGGTTGGACCGGGAACTAAAGCTGGCCCGTCAGAAGATACAACTGTCGGAGGATAACAAAGGCATTGTGGAGGCAAAACTACAGGTCTGTGTTGGAGTGACTGGAGGAATTTCCGAAGTTTTACTTATCATTGTACGTTTGCTTTCTTTTAGGCCATGTCTCCCACCTATCGGACCAGCGCCGGTGAGTTTATGATCCGTCGTACGCAATCTTTCGTAGCGGCTGACAGGCCAGTGCTCGTAGCCGGTACCAGATCGTCCCATCGGTTTAGCTAGAGAAACGACCAAGTCATCCGCTACGGTTCCGGAGCAAAACAAACGAAAGACGGTTCGGTTGCGACATAACATAATCACACGCTTCAGTTTTGTATATGAGTATATGTATTATTTTTCTGTTACGGCCCTACATTTGTTGGTAAGCACTAATCACCATTCCACACCCACTACGTTTGTAAGGATTCTTATTTAATAAAATTTTAACGCATAAGGCGCTTTTACGGTGCTGTACCATTTTAGTGATGAGTAAAATCGTTCTACAGACCGTGCATGATCCGAACTGCAAATTCTGAACTTTAGTACTCCGGAACAACTTCGAACTCTGGTTCACCATCCGATTCAACTATACGCGCCAGAACAACTTGAAATTCTGGATCAATTCCGAAATCTGAATTTCGGAACTCCGAATTACGAACGAATTCCTTACCCTGGAACAACCCTCTGTGTTCCAACGAAAATGGAAAGATCTGTAGAACTGTAGGTCCTGAGTAGTTTAAAACATTTCGGATCAATCCAGGATAGATATTAATCTATCAATCACAGGACTTACGACACGTCCACCTGTTATGCCGTATTACGCACCATCGAGTAGATATCGGAAGATTTTGCTCGAACGCCCAGCAAACGTTCGTTCCGGATCGCGTTACTCAAATTCCCCTCGATGCAGGTGACGGGTCGGTGTCCGGTTTGTTGTCCACCGGCTCGAAACCGTACCGTTTTTCGTGTTCCTTCCTGCACCAACACCTGCTCGTCGATGCGTACCAACTTTTCGATCTTCATCGAAGTTGGCCGTTTCGTGAGCAGATCGACGTGCGATTCTACCGGTCCTCCACTGTTCATGTTAACCGTGATGAGGTAATCCTTCATATGTGCTTTAAGTTGTTCATTCCGATCGATTAGTTGCTGTTTCTCCTCACGCAAACAGGCCACGTCGATGCGTGCCTTGTTGAACCGCATCCAGAAACTTTCAAACAGTTCAGCCGTATCAAACACTTCACGCTTGAAGGAATCCATCGTTGAGTCGGTGGTGGAGGGTAAGGCGAGTGCTCGCTCTGAACCGGCAAGTTCCGATAGTCCTCCCTGGTGGGAATCCTTGGGCCGTTGAACGAACGGTAGCAGATCTTCCGATTCAGTTTCATACTTCTTGCAGAAACTCGCTATTTGATAGATGGACTTAACCTTCTTCAGCATGGCTTGCAGATGTTTGAGGGCGTCGTTACTGTAAACGGCAAGCGTTTTCAGCTGTTCTTGGTCAAGCCGTGTGCCCAGTTCCATCTCTTGCTTTAAATTCTGTACACGGTGTTGCAATTCTGCTTTGCTTTTCTGCATCTGCTTCATGTTGAACTCGTGCTCCTCCTTCAGGGTGGCCAACTTTAGTCGCAGATCGGCTATTTGATCACTTAGCCGGGCCACTTCGGCGTAGTGATCCTGGATGTTTTTCGTGTCACTTGAATCCTGGTCCCGCAGTGTGTTATACTCATTGCGGTACTCTTCCGTATTGCGTAGGTAGAGATTCAGCACCCGTTGGAACTCTTTCCACAGGCGTTCCATTTCCCGCTCCCGTTCTTTGGTGATCATTTCCAGCTTCAGTATCATCTGTAATACAATGAGAGAGTAAAATCTGTAGTATCTGGAGCGATGTCCAAGGCCAGAATCCAATTAGTATGTCCACGTCATGGGTGCTCCATTGTCATCGTTCATTTTGACAACATAATTTGGACCATTTGTCAATCAAACCTGGCTTGCATTGGAAAGTATAAAACCCCACTCGGGGTTCAGTTTATCAGAAGCGAGTGAATTGTTAGCAAATTTAGTCATTCGGTGGGATCTCCGCAGAAGCGACATGTTGGATTAACACCAACCACCTAGAACTTCGATGGATCATCGTCGGATGTGGTGTTTTGGAAGAGTGGCCACTTTTGGCGTTTGTGCTGTGATTGTACTTGTGTTCTTGCTGGGCACGTCCCGGCCAGTCGAAGGCCTGCGATGCCGCACAAGCGAAGGTCCAAGTACGGAGGATGTGAAGCGAATTGTACGGACGTGCCTAAACAAGATAACAAACAGTAGTGGTTCGGATAATCGTACAAGTGACGAGTATCCAGACTACAACTCATCGGCATCGGATGAATCGAACGAAGAAAACGACAACGATGATGGTAGATCGGGCAGTAGCAACAGGCAAGGAACGAAACAATCCTATTACGATCGTCGTTACGATGGAAATGATCGTGGAAGTGGACGAATGAATCGGCCAGAGGATAGCGGCAGACGACAGCAGATGGACCGAAGAGACCAACGCAATGGTGATGACCGTAATGGACGTTCGAGAATGTCAGATCGGGGACTGGATCGGAATGACGAAGAGCAACAGATGATGCGCGACTACGGAAGAATCTATAATCGACGCAAACGGCAGTACTACGGAGGTCAGGGTACCTCTCCTGGTACGAGCTATGGACGACCTCCACCACAGTATGGCGAAACGGTATCTGGAAATGGAACTCGTGGCGGGAATTCCTCGTCCATCGAACGAGACCGGGCCTGTCTGATGCAGTGTTTCTTCGAAGAGCTAAAAGCCACCAATGCGGAAGGTTTCCCGGAAAAGCACAAAGTACTGCACGTCATCACGAAGGACATCCGTGAGCACGAGTTGCGTGAGTTTTACATCGACTCAATACAGGAGTGCTTCCACATGTTGGCGCTGGACAATCGGCTGAAAGATAAGTGCGACTACTCGATGCGCTTCGTGACGTGTCTGAGCGATCGGTTCGAGTCCAACTGTGACGATTGGGATACAGTGACTTCTGCCATGTTTTAGGTTTATGGAAGTGATTTAATAGCACCTTTTATGCACTTTTCTGTAGAATCTCCGTTAGATGTGTAGTAAACTGCTTGATTGCGCAAAGTCTAACAAGAAATGCTTGCAACTTACTGAATTCTTCAATTCGTCCTTCTTGAGCATGTGTTCCTCTTCGTTACGTATCCGATCGGTGCGTGCCTTCTCGGCAAGACCATAAAACACGCACTCTAGGTCTTTCTGTAGCTCAAACTTCTTTGATTTGTACAGCTCCATCTCGCGCTTGTAGTTTTCGATGATTTCCTTCTTATCCAACTCGTACAGCTCCATCAGGAAGTTAACCCGATCGTTATGAATACCTGTACGGGGTAGGTGTTGTGAGACATTGTGGAATCCTCTACTTAACTTTGTGCTTCACTTACTTATAATCTTCTCTACACGCTCCATGTGCGCATGCAGCATGGTGGAGTACAAGTCCTCCGACTCATCCAGATCACACAACAATCGCTTGATGACGGCATTCTTGTTCTCGATACATTCCGTGCATGTTTTTTCCACCGCTTCAACTTCCTCCTTCAACTCTTTGCATTTGATGTTGCGCAAGATCGTGCGCCATTCTTGGTTGATTTTGGCCAGATTGAGCCGGGCAAAGGCATCCTCCCTTTTCAGCTTGTTCTGCGTGAGAAATGGTTTTGCTTTAAAAAGGCAAGTTTGCAAGTAGAATCCCATCCCTTACCTTCATAAACGTTGCTATAAGTTGCTGTTTGCGACGTCTTGCTTCTTCCTCCATATCGGCCCGATGCTGCAAATATCGGGCCCGCTCTTCGTCGGACATTTTGGCGAGCTTGTTTTTATTTCCTCCTTTTTTCTTTCCCATTTTGAGGCCGTTTTAGAAACTTATGGACTTTATTAAATAAGAAACGGAATTTCAAGAAGAACGATTAGACCACGTATCGTATTGGCCGCTGTACTGAACAATCGAAGCAGGCACACTGTTTATTTGATGACAACAAAGCACGATGTCGGTCGGTTTCCTTAGCAACCGTTTGAAGCACGCGTATTACGGCAGACGGAGTTGAAGCAGATGGGTTGTTCTTTACTAATATGGCGAGTTTCGATTCCATCCTGGGTGTATCGTCAAAATCGGCGGCAATAGAAGATGTAGATTTTACGCTACAGAAAGCACGTATCGAGGAAGCTTTCGAGGAACTTTTGAGCGATTTGGAAGCCTTGGAGAGAGTTGAAGCCTATCTGAAGAAGCAGGCCAAAGCGGGTGAAAAAGTATGGAAGGAACTACAACAGATTGCGAAAGACCGCAAAGACTACCCAAAATTCCAACAGTTCTTGAGAGAGCTAGACAAAAAAGCAAAAGTGATGGTTGCAGGTTCGCCGACTGATCCAGTAACTCGGCTTATTCGGGAGACGATAAAGAATGTCCGAACAATTTCCGAAAAATCTCTTCTCCGTCCGTCAAGCCCTCCAATACTAATAAAGAATCGTGCCGAGCATGAAACGTTCCGTTGGGCTCGTTTAATAGCACTTCAAGAAAGTAAGCTAGAGTCACTAAATCGAAAGATCGGAGAATACGAACGAAAGATCCAAGAGCGGAAAGCTCAACGGCAGAGACTTCATCAACGCAGTGAATCGGAAAAGGAGGAACAGTTGAATGCTTCGCAACATATTCTGGTGGAGATGAAGCTGGAAGGAGATGGAATGGTTCAACGATTGGAGGACCAGCTTGCCAGCCAGCCAAACTTTGAAACCACACCAGAATATCTGTCCCAGCTCGATAAACACGAGCTTAAGCGGAAGCGAATCGCCAAGATGGAAGTACAGCTGCAGTTATGGATAAAGAAGTACGACAAGTTCATTGGTGAACCGATGCCGTCTTTAGTGGCGCTGGAAGATCGCATGGCCGGGCTTGAGGAGTGGAGAGACACCGTTTTTCGTCCACAGGAAGACCGCTTACGTCAGCTGCAGGAACAGATCGGTGTATTCGAGGCTATCGCACTGGAAGAAAAGATTGAAGAAATGCGTAAACTGCACGCGATACGTGTTCTCCAACGTGCCTGGAAGCGAACTCTGGAGATAAAACATGCGAAGAAAAAAGGCAAAAAAGGGAAAAAAGGAAAGAAGTAAACATTTCGTCGCGGAAAGGACATGGATGACCAAATTCTAGTATTGAAAGTGGTTGATGTGCGCGGTTCCAACACGCATGTATCCGTTGCTATGGAGCGGTCATGGCTGCTATGGAATTTATTTATTGAGCTGTCGGAGTGTTGGCTTGTGTGCTTACGAAGGAGGTCTTTCGTCTGGAATAATTATTAAAATATGGGCGATAGTTTTGAAGCGGTCTGTGCCGGTGATTCCGAGGAAGATGTGACCGCCGTTAAGGCAATGGTGGAGAAGATAACGTCCGAAATAATGGCGCACGGCGAAGAGGAGTACGATTCGTATGATCCGGAAAGCTTGCAGAAGGTGGAATTCCACATACAGATCAACCGGGTAGGAATGATACTGGGCGAAATGACTCAAACGCTCGAGGTATTGTTCTGTTTGCCGATCATCTGCCAAAATGAATCACTGCTCGATGCTTGCTTTGAGGAGGATGATAAGAATGTGATAAAGTTTCTCAGCCAGTACATCGCTTCCAACGCTTCGGGGACGATGTCCAAGGATGATATTGATGTAAGGATGAAGTAACTCTAGAAATACGCAGATTGACTTGATGTTGGCAATTGGAACGAACGAATTTGTTATTGCAGGTAGAACAGATAACCGTTCCCGCTGGACAACTGATTGAGCTGGCGTCGCTTCTCGCTAAAAAAGAACTCCACGCAGCAACGGTTGGACATGTAAAGCAGGTATGTTCTTCGGAAGATTCGGAAGACACTTTTCATTACAAATTTCATCCCGTTCACAGCTACCAGGAGTTTATCGACGCTTTCTTTCAAACATTCGCGAATTCCGCAAGTTTACGATCAACAAGATGAAGCTGACGGCTCAGAAAGATCTTGCCAAGGAGAAGATCCTGCACCGTTTGTGGAATCGAAACGAGCGCAACAAGAAGGAAATCCGTAAGATCGAGGACATTCTGGTGATGAAGAAGGAAAAGCTGGAAGAATCCGTGAAGGAAAAGTACACCGTAATCGAGCGCTATCGCAAGGAGTTGGAAGAACTGGGAGAGGTTTCTCGAAGCAATATTATTAAGTTCATGTAAATAGTTTAGTGATGAGGTGCTGGACTGTTTGCCTAAAACTTTGTGGCTTTTTCGCTTTTCAGGGATGATTCCGATCGGCAGATGTTCCATTACTTCGAGCGAAGTGATGAGCGGTACGAGCATTTGCTCGAGGAGGCGGCCGACACGCTCAAGAGCTACCAGCAGCAATTGCAGGAAGATCTGACGGTGGAGAAAACGAATCGCTTGAAGAAGCTGAAACTCACCAATCAGCTCCAATCGTGGCTCCACAAGTACGATAAGGATGCGGGCGAGCGGACTCACGAGTTGAAGGAGTTGGTGACGAAGCTCAACACTCGCCAGCAGGAGTACAACCGCTGGAAGCGTAACATATTCGATCCGCAGGAGAAAAAGTAAGTTCCAATAAGATATCTCGAGATCTTCGGGTGTGTTATCTCTGTCTCTCTCTCGTGACTGTTTTCCCGTAGGTACTTTGATGCGATGGAGGAAAAGCGACAGATTGAGATACGTGAGCAAGAGGAACGGATCGAAGCGTTCATGATGAACCGGGCGGCAAAGGTACTACAGCGGGCATGGCGTTCGGTTGCGGAACGGAAGCGCAAAATGCGCGGCAAAGGTCGTGGACGGAAGGGAAAGGGAAAGCGCAAGTAATTCAAACAACTTCAATTCATTCTTTAAATACAATGCATTTGCCTTTAGTTGCCTTCTACAGCTTCCTATCACTTGACTATTCCGCTAGTTTATCGCCGAAATATCTTCAAACTATCCTCACATTTAAATATGCAAAGGCGCAGAAAGGTTAGACCGAGCAGGAGAGACTGTCCAAGGAATTCGCGTTCGGTACTATCGTTTTCTTCGTAAATGATTTTCAATCCGGATGGTATGATTAGACGGGATTGTACCGATTCGAGCGTTTCTTCGTTGGGTGCCAGCTGACGTTCCATGAGCGAACGGATCACTTCCTCCGACGAGACTCGTTCATTGCCGACAAAGATTCCAAACAGTCGTGCGGACAGGTATTGCTTCAGGAAGAACACATTACTACCGACGGTACCGTCCGTCGACAGACTCGAACCACCGTCAGTGAACGGAGAAGCTCTATTGGCAAGCATCAACATTAGCATACCGATCAGTTGCGATCGCTGCACATTAATGTTGGTTTGTACAGCCGATCCCATAGCGGAGGCTTGCGCAACTGGAGGATTCTCCACCACGTACACATCCGCAGCCGGGATGAGACGATTCATTTGTGTTACGTTCCGGATCAGTTCGTTGATGTGCAGCTTACGGTCACTGATGTTGTAACTGTTCCATCCGGCCAGTGCAGTTGGTTGCTCTTTCGTCAGCTTAAAGTGTGCCCATGTCACGTAATCCAATCCGACGTGTAACGATACGCAGCTGCTGATTTTCGGTACCATCTGTGCACTAAGCAGTGGAGTTGTGAATTTAACGTCCCTTTTGATTGCTTTCGGTGCGACTGCGGCATCTTCCTTGGGGCCGTGCACGATCGAGTCGTAGAATTTGCGCAGTACCGTCACACCGAACCCGTCCAGCTCGAGCACCTGCTCTAGCGACAGAAAGGAACCAAACTTTTTACGCCATCCTTCAATCTTCTTCAGCCGGTACTTGGAGATGTTGTATCTACGAGGGAAGCCAAACGTAAAATTATGATATAAGCGGAAACAAGAGAGTGTGTGTTTCTGTTTGATTCGACATTACTTGTACAGTTCTTCCATTTCCTGTTCGTTGATTGTGTTGAGAATTTTCTTCGTTTCCTCATCGTTGTACGCACAAGGGAACCCGAGCTTGGTTGAACTGTCTACGTTGATGGTGCGTGTCTGGACGGCATACACACATCGGCCGTATATATGCCGCCGTACCAGGTGTCCGAACATGGTTGGAAAAGCGGAAAATGGTTAGAATCCCGGCCCGGGATTAGATCATTTTACAACTTAGAAAACCACCACAAGAAAGTTTGCTGTTGTTTGTGTTGTGTTACGAAGTCCCGGCAAAGTGTCAAACGATGTAAACAATCTGGCAGGCAACTGTCAAACGGCCAAGGGAATTTCGGAATCATTTAAAATTAATATTATGGGTTTTTTTCATATTTTGTGGCCATTTACATGCTTTCGTTTTAGTTCTATTAATGTGAGTAAGGGGATTTGTTTTTCCATCACGCGTTGTGTTGATGCTCGTTGCAGTTCGAAACTACGGGTAACGCCGTTATATTTAGCTTCTGTGTAACGCTTCGATGGGTTTGAGTCATGGGAAAGCCGATAGATGGCGTTGTAACAAACACAATGATAGAAAGTTGTTCTAGTTGCGACCAAAAATATTTAAAACACGATAAATATATATTTTTCCTGTAAAATAACTGAAGTCTTGGAATGAAAACAAAACTATCAAAACGTGTAAATTGTTCCTACTTGTATCAAACAAATGATAAAGAAAAGCTGAGAAACGGATGTCCTTCACAGGCGTTCATGAGCTACAAAATGCTGAGTTGCATTTCACGTGTTTAGCACTGACCGTAGCGCTTCTGACCAGTTACTTTCACCGAAAGTTTGTGGCTTTGCGTCATCAAACCCGAACTCTCCTAGTGGGACTTTCGCCCATGAGAAAGGAAATGTTTTTCCCACGTCCCGTTACGTTATTTGCAGATACGGCGTTACGATGAGTTTTGTGTAGGCGATAAGTTTATTCTAGAGTTTAGTTATACGCGTAGATAGGTGCTCTCTCAAAGGATTCCCGCCGGTGCCGAGTTTCGACATTCCACCCAAGAAACAGAAGGGACTAAGTGAACCTCTTTTGTGTTTGGTGCCACAGAGTATAGCTTTGACACTTTTGCCAATTCATGGGAGTTTTTTACGCTCCTGCAGACGGTTGGGGAAAAAAAGGATATAAATAGTTGGGGTTAACTTTTGGCCGCAGAATTTAACGTAGGCGGTAGGCTGTTGTTTTTGTGTTTCGTATTTCTATTTTAGGAGATCAAAGATGATAGGAAAGGGGTTAGGAAAGCTCAAAACCTCAAAATTTGCATCGGATTCTAGGTGGTTTTTGAAGTCCGTAGGCGAGATCGTAAACTTTCTGGTAAAAGGAGAACTAAAGTGGTCGTGGTAGATATACTACACTGTTGATTTAAAAATAGAACAAAGCTCGAAACGGAAAACAAGAGCAGAAACCCACACTATACAGAAGTCACATTTGGCTTTTGTGACCAAATTGTTTGCATTCCACGGTTGCAAGAAATCATCTGAGGGGATCTAACCAAACTAACCAAGAATAGGTCAAGATGTTGCTGAAACTGTTCAAGTCATTTTGAACTGGAAAGAAAAGCACTAAAAACGTCCAACAAGCCAATGTTTTAATGCAAATTGCATACCTACAAAACCTAGTGAACAAAAACGCCCGTAGCTTATGCAATACGCATTACATACTGTTTTCCTGGAAACGACTGCGTGCACTGATTTCTTCTTTTGCGTGCATTTTTCGCAATGTGTTCACATTCGGGAACGTTGTATAAGGGCGATTGCCACACTCGATGCTCATTATCGCCGATGCGTATGATTACACCGAGCTGCGATTGGAACAAACACGAGATCATAACACGTGGCGGAAGCAAATGGAGCCGGAAGTTCGTGTCGTATCTTAATCCTTCGGATGCACAGTGGGAAATGCAAAGCGAAGTTTATTAAACATATTAAAATTGATATAAAAATTGTTAGGAAAATTAATTCTTCAGAAGATTATTTAAATAATGTTCTTTCTGTTAAGAAAATAATAATTATGAAGCTTTTAGTGACAATCCGAAGGACAACTGTACGACACCAGCAACACACTATCACACTGGTGGTTACAAATTTCGTTCGCGAAAAGCCTGTTTCCTGCAAAAGCGGGTGTTACAGCCCAGGCACAGTAGCGTGATTTATCTGCACCGACATGTCACGTGCTTGGGTTGTTCAATTGTTCAGTTGCATCGGTTGCAGTGAGTGACGATCGTACGAATCGTACCCCGGCCTGAAGCCAACCAATTTAATTCCATCCGGAAGCGTACGTAAAAGCTTCTGCTGGAGCGTTCAAAATTACGCGACTCCGGGACGGATTAATGCACGGTGACGGATGAGAAGTGTACCGTGTTCGTTTTTATGTGTTTGATTGCCCAGATGGAATAACGTTCGATAATGCTTACGCGTTATGGTAAACGTGGCTCTACACTTTTTTGCAACGTGATTGTGGTGAGGAATAATGATTTTCCCACTACATACAAGCAGTTCTAAGACACTGGAGTACGCTAAACAGGAAAACATAATTGCTCGCTTTCATCGTCTTAACTTTATAATTGAGTAATGGGATTTAAACGGTCCACTTGTCTAAGAAGAGCTTCGTATAATCAAATCTCTTCCAGACGAAATTTAATATCGATTATGGTAAGCATTTACAGACAAGAGAAAAACAAGAGAAATGACTTCAAAAGGTAGAAAACAAAAGTAAAAGTAAAACACACACCTCAGAATTCATTCTCCGTTCTCACATTCCATTTACGTGTGTCTTTTACGCCCACCATAATTTATGATTGTGATTGTGTAATTACATATAATTTCCAAATGACCATTTCGGATGCATTCTGTACGAAAAATCACAAATCGTTTCAAATGATCTCACCAAACAGTCAACATGTAAGAATATTGCGGCCATTTATTAAATGAATGTGTGTGATTGCTTTTGATTTCATTTTCATCTCGATCGTGTTAATATGATGAGAGCAACTGTATGCTGCAGCTAACGCGAATGGAAGGAAGGAATGAACGATGATTATCATTCTGTTTTGCTTCTAGACATAGAAAGGTGAACAAAAAGGCCAAAAACACGCCAACGATAAAGGAAACAATCATTTGGAATCAATTTTCGACACGTAACCAACTTCTAATTCCGTAAAGGAATTTTGCTATGCATTTGGGTAGAATGCATGCTAATGATCTTTGTCTCAAGGGCCCTTTTTCTAACGGCTCTTCTTTTGGGGATGGTTTTACGCAAAAAGGCTTTTTGTTTTGTGTGCGTGTGTGTTTCGTTTCGACGAGATGCTTCTAAATACCACATCCGTTCCGTTACGAAAATGATACATTAGGCCGGTAGTTATTCGACTGTTTCTCGTCTAGACAGATTTAAACATTTGTTTCTTACAAAAAAGTTTGTTTTTCATGCCACTTTAAATTCACACTTAGTTGGTCATACGGAATAAACCAAAAACAAATATTTGCTGTGAATTGTAATAATATTCCCGACATGTATGAGAAGCGCCTAAAAATAGGCAATCCGTATCGCTCTAATTCGCTATGTTGTTTAATGTATCGTTAATTTTCCTTCAGTAAGAGAGCGTTCTAACACACCTGACTGAATTGTCCTAAATTTCATCATCCATAATTCATGGCTAAATTAATCCTTTAAAGGATAAATTATTCATTTAACTAATAAAAAAATGCTGGTGAAAAGAGGTAGATGGTAGAGGGCTTTAATTTCTCTCCAAGTTGGATACATTATTCTTTTCTGGCTTTTTTAAAATTATCGATTAAATTGGAGTCAAATTTGTATTCCAAATTAAAAGCAAAATGTACAAAAGGATCGATCATCATGAAGGGTACTCAGTGGCAGATCAAGGTCGTTGGGAGCCCCGAGCGGAATGGCAGTGGAGGCCCTTGTATGGTTGACTTGCTTCTCAAATTCTTCTCAAGCATTTCCCTTATCGGCGAGGCCCCTTAACCAGCAAGGCCTTCTTAACTGGCGAGGCCCCGAGCAGCCGCTTCCTCCGCTCCTAGGTTGATCCGCCATTGAGGGTACTATAAGATTGTTTTCCATCATTGTTATATTTTTAAAATTCGGAAAAATCTACTAAGATTCCTCTGTGCCGAAGGAGAATTACCTAAAAATAAAAAAATGAACCGTTTTTATACGATAATGGAAGGAAAATGGTTGAATGCTGCTTACACAATCAGACATTTTGTTTTGCTGCTCACTTGTTGTGGAATATGTTTTTCTTTGAAACGATTACTATGATTGCGTTATTTTGAACGAGAAAATCCCCTCGTGTTGTTACACGTATTGCATACAATCAGGCGTTTATCTGACAGTCACAGAGGGAAATTCTCTCATTTCTTTTACCGGGAAAAAGCCATACAATATGTAAATAAATTTAAAAATTCTCGGAAATTTTAATATGGAAATGTAAGAAAACATTCGAGCGAACGAAAGTGTATTTAGCCCCATAGCAAATTAATTGATTAATAGGTAAAATAATAAAAAAGGAAGACGAATTGCATAATTTTGGGCGTTGTGCAAATAGGAGTTACATATTTTTGCGCACAATAAATGCCTGTACAATTTACATGAGCGTGTTTCCCTTTCGTTTTGGCAGTTACATATCCTACATAAACAGGATCTATTAGAATAAAAATGTCTGTGTAATGGAGCTATTCAAAGCAAACATTTCTCTTCATTATTTCATTTTATTCTCGGAAATCTATTATTATTTCTCGGAACTTCTTCTTCTTCTTCTCTGGCTCTACAACCTCGAGAGGTCTTGGCCTGCCATTTCTGGCTTCCGCGACTTGTATGTACCCGCAACAGGATATAGTCAGTCCTGCGTACGGGGGAACGGTCCGAATGGGATTCGAACCTCGGTCCTGTCCGTTCGAAGACCGGCGCCTCAGTCTCCTCGGCCACCGAACCGCTCGGAATTTCTCGGAACTACTCCCGAATATTCGGTTACGCAGAGAACCTATATTAAAAAAGCTTAAGCTTCTCGAGAAAAAAAAACTCCTCAAAAAAGCAATAATTTCCACACAACCAACCGAAAACTAAATCTGTCTCGCTAATGTTCTCTCGTCACCAATTATGATGCAGAACGTGATGGCTGTTTGAGCTGGCCGTCGAGTTAATTGCTTCTGTTTGCGCTCCATCGAGCTCGTCACAGCACAGCAAAACATTGACGACATTAAAACCGTTTATTAGCGAATCTACACTGCAAGACACTGCTGTGTGCCCTCTCAAAGGCAAGTGGAAAAATCATCGTAAAACATGGCTGGTAGCATCACAGGGACGGCTCATGATTAACTTAATACAAATAAACGGATTATGATTTTATGCTCGTGTCGTGTCGACAAAACCGAAAAAAACGAAAGGACACTGGGCTCACTTTCGTTGCTGGTTGATGATAATTGCAAAACCCCTTCCGCCTGCCTCCGGAGCACAAACGTCACCCGCTTCGGTGATGGAGACCGATCGAAGACTTGGCCACGGGAAGATGTTCGACACGCCGTACACCATAAGTATGTTTGCTAGCGCGAAATGACACCGCCATAAAACCCATCGTCATGTCAGCAGCGTGTAGAAAATAAAATAACATGCCGGTTATGAATGGTGGGTCCCATTAGCTGTTATTATTATTATCGTTATATACCAGCAGTCATCATCCCGGTCGTTTCGATTCGCGTAACGGTCGCGCGCGAATGTCGAAGTGTTCTGTGCCCATAAAAACCTGGCGTCCTCTTGCGAAGATCAAGACACTGGAACTGTGCCAACTGCAACTGGAGGTTGGTTGGTTCTTTCGTCCTGCTCCATGGAAACCCCTTTTTTTCGGAGGTTGGAATTTGACTGGTGGACATCATAAAAATTTTAGCTGATTTTTGCTGCTTTGTAGCAAACAGCAAGTAGCATCGGCTACTAACACGACAGGCGCTTGTTACGATCCATGCTCGTAATGGCTTTCCTCGAGCAGAAGCTAACGAGTTGTTTGCCACATGGCTCTTTCTCTCTCTCCCATGGCCATTTTCAGTCGATGGTGAAGGATGAATGGCATCCTTTTCGGCTGTAAGACACTGCTCCAAGGCAGATACATTGATAAGAAACGGATTTTCATGTTATCTTCCAGTGGTCAAATCCGTGGTACCGTTTCTGGAGCGAAACACTTTAATGGTCAGGGGGAAAAACGAGGTTAATGGTTTATCGTTAAGAGAATATGTCCACAAGAGCATATTTTGTCCAATTAATGACACGAGATGCACGAAATTATGACTCTTAAAATGTGTAAGCTTCGGGATCAGGCTGAAAAAGAGCTATTCCGTAGAATTAGAAAAAACGCCGTAAAGTATGCAATGCGCATAGTAGTTTGTTTTAAAAATTATTGCACAATGGTATGTTGTCATGCTTTGATGCATTTTAGGGAACATACATATATTACGTAGTGCAAAATGAAAAAAATGACAAAAAATTAGAAATTAGAAATGGAAAAAAATGTAATAATTTTAAATATCACTGGGAATTTGCATGGGAAATGTGTTTTGTATTAGAACTCGCCTTTGCAAGCAAACAAATTATAAGGATTCCGCTTCTCCCATGTCAGCGTTATGCGATAAATGGATATTCACTCAGCGTGTTCCAATTTCTAATTATATTAATGTGTAAAGGAATCACAAGGACATTTCGTAGATTTAATGCTATTAGTATGCAGTAAACAATTCAAAGTTGCTTAAGGCTCCATGCAAAAAGTCCTAAAAGAAAAGGCCACACACTTTTCTCGCCTCGCTGGGTAAAAACGTTTCAAACTACAAACTCACAAAGCCAAAATGTCTGTTTGCGAACAACAATCCACCCACCCGGGATCGTTCATTTCCCTGGATTGCGTGAATTTCCCTGTAGGCGTTAAAAAATATTGCACATCATCTAAGAGGTCCCACCATTGTGTGGTGCTTTCTTTCCGTACGCATCGAACGGCATCGTTGGTGGTTCATCATTTTCGGTGGGACGAATTCATCTCGACGACGATGAAATGGTTTGCGCGTGAGGCCCGTTAAAACTTTTCCCATCAAATTACACAGATCGGTTAAGCTGTAGGCTCCACAGCCGTAGTGTTTTCGTAGTGTTTGTCAGCTATCCGAGCTTTTTATGGCAAAGGTTTTATCTAAATTTAGTTAAATATATTAAAATATATTACCAGAGGGCAGTGCTGCGTAACGAAAGAAACAAAAGAAGAGCCTACTAAGGTCGATAGCAATAGCCAGTGTAGAAATACTCCCGAAAGTATGCAATCCTTCAGACATAACTCATTTATTAATCGTCTTCATCGAAAGAATGTGTTTCAAATACACCATGTACACATCCACGGGCAGAGATTTATGAAACTTTGTATGCATTTGCAAACTACTTCCCATCGAAAATTTGTGATAAAGTGCCATAAATTTCTCGCTTCATTTCTAACGCCACCTTCTGGTGCATCGTTTCGGTGGGTATGGAAGAATTAGAATCCCGATTTGCCACCCCCGCCGGGTACGTGCGAACTTGATTCAATTATGTTCAGCGATGGATGATGCTCCAATTTCTACGTGGTCGCAGTGTCGTGGTAAAGCACCATTGGGTGCGCAGAATTTATGGTCCAATTCTTACGGGTCATAAACTCGGCAAAGAAATACATTCAGCACGCCGGTTCCTTCTCAGAGCTGGATTTCCCTTAGAACCGGTATATTGTGCCGAAAAGGGAAACTTTCGGCCAGGTGTGCGTGCAAAAAGATGCTTCAACAAGACACCTTCACGTGGTTGGCGGGTCGTGAGCAAAAAAAACAGGCCGGCGAAAATTTACGACCAACCCGTCAGCTTGTGGATGTGACATCCACACCGGTGAAGGTGTGCCTTTTCGGTTCGATATCCGATGATGGTACCGTTCGATCCAACAAATTTGCTGCCGGCAGGAATTATGGCTAGTTTTTGGTGCTAATGCTGGGAAAACTTTATTTTCCAAACACCGCTTCCAGATGGGTTTATTCCCCGTGTTTCAACTTTTGTGAGGGAGCTTTTGTTTAGTTGCAGTAGCTTCGGACCACTTTTTCGGTGAACTGAGGATTTTTGAGTAACTACCTTATATTTCCAAAAAATGCAGTTTTGCAACGCGACTGAAGGAGGGAGAAATCTCCCAGTGCATCATAACCGAAGCTCCATTCGCTTCGGTGACTTCTGGTGCAAATCCGCTTAGGGGGGAGGTAACATTTTTATTCCACCCCAAAGTTCGGAAGCTGTTTTTACAATGTTTTTTTTTTTATCGTTGTTCTCCACACCCTAAAACTACATGTTGCTTAAATGTTTGAAATATGGCGGTACGACGGCGCAGTGACGGAGAGTTCGAAGACCGATGACAGGCTTTAGACTTTGGAGCTGTAAATTCATCCCAAAAAGCTTGTAGGAAGGTTGAATGGAGCGAGTGAGAAAAAAACAGGCCAAACTTTATAATAATACCTTCCGTTCGCCACGCTTCTGACGACTTAATTAATAACGCCATCAGCTACGAACATGGGAAGGCTGGAAGGATGCTTAAAGCGCTTTCGGTAACTCCCCGTCCGAAAGGAAGTTCCCCGCGTGTGTGTTCGTGTAACATTTAGGGGCTTTATTTATTATAATCTTTGTAAGGTCTCGACGATTATGACGATGCCCGACTGCGACGTCGACCCAGTATTTAAATCCCTTCCTTCTACTGTCGTCAAATTCTCTTATTTGGAGAAGCTTTTCGCACAACAGGCAACGATGGCGGATTCAAAAATGTGCATCGTTGCACCGGCACACAGAGATTTGTGCTTTTGAAGGATGGCGAAACATTTTTGACATGACAGCGCTTTGTCCAATTCACGTAAGAGCGTAAGAGGATTATTGGATCAAGCACCTAATAAGCATAACCTGATCGAGCACAATTTGTGCAAAAAAAAAAGGGGGGACCATCGTCATTTTGGGATCGGATTGTGCCTCATCATGGGCATGATGTATTTGATTGGTAATAAAACGGGGAAAAATAGATAGCTCTTTCTTGTGGTTGCCAGTTTTGGGCAAATCGGTGGAGTTTAGCGTGTGGTGCGGTGTTTGGGAGTGATGGTATCATTAAGGTAGATAAATGATGCATTTTTTGAGCAAACCGATTTAAGATGCTCGGTGAACGGTGGTAGACTGCCTTCAAGAGATTATTAATCAAATTACATAATTATATTGTTATTTGATAGGACAACAGTGAAGAGAATTAAGTTGTGGTTTTATGAGGTGCAGAAGTAGGTCTAATTCACCGAAGGTCGTGTATCAAATGCCAATTGGAGTGCCTTGTCTGTAAGATTCATTATAGGGCAGGCATGCTGGACGACGGGCAGCTCTCTAAGTGCGGCTATTGCAGAATTCTTGATTTGTTCTGGTACTAACACAGAAGGCGAACCAATAACCTCATACAAATTATAAATAATAGACTAATCTATTGGAAAGCTTTTCTACACTTATAGTAATTTTTGACATTTATCCAGGTCTAGGTCTCGATATTGCGACATATCGGTTATAAAGGAATAGATGTTTGTAAAGATATACGCGCATTTGTTTAGCCTTTATATAGTGAAATTCGTCTCTTCTTGTACCAATATCCATAAACATTCTTCAAATGAACGTTCAATGGGCAAATTACAAAATATTCGAATCTCTTCATAACGGAGAGATCTCTAGCGCCTTAACTATAAATAATAGCAATGTTAAGCTAAGTGTGCCAGCTAGAGTTAGCTAACCAGTTAAGTTATTAAAGGGATTTTTTAAATATTTTTGTCTTCTGGCTTCTGAAGCTGTCGATTCGCAACTTGAATTGCTGCTTATTGTAGTCTCTAATAAGTTGACATTATGCAACTTTTTGATTTTTAAGGCGGCTTGGTGGCCGAGGAGATCGAGGCGCTGGTCTTCGAACGGAAAGGACCAAGGCTCGAATCCCATTAGGGCCGTTTGGAAGGACCATGGAAGGCCAAGACTTCTCGAGGTTGTAGAGCCATAGAAGCAGAAGACATAAAACTTTTTTGAGCGAGCTTTACATTGTGTCATGTGAAGAGTCAGCAACACAATTTGTGGAGGAATTGGTGTGGCTCATAGTATCCTGGGTGTACTGTTCAAAGTACTGAGCTACAACCTCTTACTGAAGCAACTTGGGAAGAGTCACAATAACATAGATTCTCCGCAATTTCGTGCGCGGAGACACGATAGCAAATTTGTCTGTCAGAAATCAAGGCCGTTGAGGGCCGGTCTTAATTCTAATTAAGACACGACAGGCTTCCAATAGAATTTTTGTTTTCACGGAAATCACTGTAATAAACACATTTTTCCAAATTTTTGGTATTCCAGTTTAGTAAGTAGATTCAGAGTACTATTCTCTCTTTCCAAGATATTTCAAGAACGGGATCTATGATACTGAAAGTTAGAAAGCTTAAATCTTAAGACAGTATCTGTCAAACAATCAAACAATTATAGGTTGATGATTTGATATGGGGTTGCATCACGTCGAAAGATTTGTTTGGATCTGCTCGAAACTGTTGATCTACTGTTGTGGTAAATCGCTAATATCCAGCTTATTCCAGAATATTTTCAATGAAAATTGAATGCTTAACTAAGATACAATTATTCCAACAAACGTTCGATAAATACTTATTTGGATTAATACAGGGTTTTCTATATGATAGCACAATGCCAGCGCGTTCCCCAAAAAACGCAGCGCATGACAGCTAAACATTCGCCTGCAAGACGACCAAAGCGTCAGCCATAACACAAGAAAAGCACATGGTATCACAATTGCATCGCATGTTACCATAACGTCAGTGCCGCGGTGTTGTTACATGCGTTGCAATTGTGATATCATTTGCTTCCCTTTTCTTAAGGCTGATGCTTTTGTTGTTTCGTTTTTTTTGTGTGAGAAACCTGCACCAGTACCGGACCTGCATCAGTGTTAGAAAAATGTCTTGGCTTGACATTTGTCGAGTATCTAATCGAAACTGGTACTAGGAAAAGATTCGAATAAGAAATTCATAGACTGATTAGGCTCGACAGTTTGTATGGAAAGCTAACAGCGGATAAGCCACCAAACGTCTCGTATCATATCTCGTATCATAGTCCCGAACATCGGAATTCTAAAAACGCCGATCGAATTTATGGTTGCTCGGTGGCCGAGGAGATAATGACGCCTACGCTGCATATAACAGAATTGAGGTACAAATCCCATCCAGACCGTCCCTTTTGTAGTGACAACTGACTATCCTGTTACAGATAAGTTTAAGTCATGGACATAATCTCTCAAGTTTGTAGGAACCGTGGAAGAAGCAGTTTGTAAAGCTGATATTAAGTGAATAAAAGATATATTTCCCATAGCCCCAGCTTTC
>AXCM01002363.1:0-31279 GCA_000473375.1 Anopheles culicifacies | reverse complement strand
TAGAAATTTTTATAATTTTTCCATGAAATTTAATAAAAAAATAAGACATAAAATGTTGACATAGAGATAGCAAATTGTCGAATACGTTTCTTGAAGTGACAAAAATAAATTATTAACAAACTATAGTGTTCAACAGCAAACATGGCCCGACCCTAAAACGATTCTTTAACTTCTGTTAAGTACTTCAATACGTTGTGTAACAAATTTTGAAAAAATTCTGAGAAGATGTTAAGGTATGGGAAGATCTATGAGCTCTCCAAACCTCAAAAGAAACATTTTAGAATTTAAAGCAAACTTTTGGTATGATTTAAAAATTCACAAATTGCAGAGAAATCAGCATGTAGCATGATTATGTTGTCTTGTGGTATTTGAACGGAAATGTTATTTATTAATCAGAAATTTATTTTATCTGCAAATGATCCATATTTTTAAGTGTCTAACTATAAATTAAATCTAAACAAATTATTTCTACCTTTTTCTGTAAAGCATGTATACAAAAAACTGCTGCGCGCAACCAATGGGCAAACACTGCACGCTTAAACATGACGCTTTTCGCTGCTCTCTCGCACATCGAGCTCAAAGTGGCCACAATATGCGGGAAGCGCAAGATGATCACATGCATACGGGTTGGATGCGTTGAGAAAAAATCAGTTCTCTCATACCCTTCAAAGTGAACGCACGCGTGTGTTGCGCGTTCCACCTCGAACACATTTTCTGCGCACCGATTGGATAAAGTTAGTATTTGTGTGTACTGCTATTTTTTTTTTATTTTTCGCTAACTAAAAGCTTCAAAGGAAATAGTATACTGCTTTGTAGTGAATGTGATTTTTCAAGTGCAAGATTGATCTGGAAAGTGAATGCTGCTCTGTGCACGTGTAGCACTGTGTGCGTGCGCGTTGAACGTGTGCGTGTGTGTGAAACTGTTTCCGATTGTTTGATTTTCAATTATTATTCGTAGCTCATTTTCATTTCTCTCTTGCCTGAACTCTATTCCACCCCTTTTTTGCTAACACCCTTTTTGCTTTGCTATCTCTAGCTTCCGATTCGGTTCGGATTGTTTAAAACGTTCAGTGTCATAGCGAAATAACGTCAACAGAGATATAGAGGTCGACTAAAGTTCCCCCCTTTCCACCTGATAAAGATAATCATCGAAGTGATCGACGACTAGCAATTTCCGGAGTTACACCGTGCGGTTGTGTTTGTGCAAGTAGTTAGTGTGACAAATCAACAGGTGTGAGTGAGTGGTGTGCGTGCGAGTAGTGTGGAAAGTTGGGCACGAATCGGAGGGGAAAAAAAACTCCTCGTCTTTCCCACGTCTACTGCAGCTGGAGGAGTAAAGCTCCCCAGAAAGGTGAGTAAACAGTGACCCAATATGTCATCACTCATATCTACGTTACACTCTGACATACACACACACGGAACCCGTGGCACGCACTCGAACAATTCGACCCGCGGAACATGATTGCGCTGCGCAAGCAGCTTATATTTCGCCAGGTAAACCGTAAAGGTGAAGGTATGTGTGCGCACGTGTGATGTTGGTGGTTGTGCTTTAATGCTGGAGCCTTCAAAACGAACGCACACAACGCTTTGCGCGGTTGTAATGATCACGGCGGGACTTACCCATGGTTTTTTGGGGCTGCTGGAAGTTTGTAACGATCGATAGTGTATGGGTTCCTCAACAATGGAGCTGTCACGAGATATGTAGCACTGTTTGAATTTGACAAATAAAACAAAAATCTCGCTTCGAAGCTGTTCGCTACATACACCAAACCTAATCTCTGTCTACCAAATGCTGATGATAAGTGACAGACTCACTTTCTATTATTTTTACACCTTGCCGAACAGACAGATTTTATGGGAGTGCTATTAAAGCTGTAAATGAATGAAAAGAAAAACTACACACACAACCCACTCAATCCACAGAATTAACAAGAAGAAAAAAGTAGCTAATATCTAGTCTCCCACTTCCAAGTGAGATGCCATAAAACATATCTTTAGAAATGACAAAATAAACCCTTTAAGCTTCTGCTGATATAGTGGAGTACATTCCCATCTTTAGTAAAGGCGTAAGCGTAATGGTACAGTACTTCCCTAGAGCAGTAGTGCGAACACGGCACGGTAAATCGCTTATCGGTACCAACTGTCGGTGAGCTGCGTGACCACGGGACAAAACCATCGTAAACACAATGTAGCAATGGAAACTGATGGAAATTCATAGAAAGAAAACATTCTTGCTACATTCTAGAAGCATATGATATTTGTTTTCAATTAGAAATGAACCTGTCTCAAATCACAAACATAAAAATAAATGTTATGTTTCGTTTAGGGTTAACGATCTTCTAGACCATTGCTTGCTATATTATGGCTTTAGAGGCTTAGTGGTATTTCGTTATCGCAGAGCTGAGTTTTAGTTAGGTTGAGCAAGAACTAGACGGGAATCGATTGACGTTCTTCAGAATAAAAGCCCAAACGTTGCCCTAACTCTAAACGTTTAGATAGAAGTTATATACGGCTTTAACTTGAAAAGCCCAACAATTTCAGTAAATAAAATTAGATGACTAAATCAATAGAATTTTTCCTTAAAATATAATGTTGATGTCTAATACTATTTAATGAACACAATTTGTAGTATAAAATATTATTAAGCAATTATTATATTTCTATTGCTCCAGTGATCTTATCTTCTGATATAATCGACTTCAAATGTTAACATTTACTTATCGTTTTTAATTTAAGTAGTAGTGGAAGGATTGAAATACGAACATGGTAACTCAAATGTAACGCTCCGTAACGCTTCTTTTTCGATCCTCTCAAACCGGCGTAACCGCAGCGCGTAAACCACTAATGCTTCATTTCTTCATTTTCTGCTTCCGCGAATTGTCAGCAGAAATAACAAAATAACATTTTACCACCGACTCCAACCCATTTCCGAACTGCAACTCCCATCCGCCCCATCCACATCGGGTGTGCATCTGCTGCAACAGGCTTGTGATGCGCCGTTGTCGCCGTCGTCTCTCGCTCTCTGCCGCCATGTTGTGTGGTGTTTTGTGGTTGTTCCTTCGTTTACACACCGTCACTCGTACCACCACCACCCACCGAGCAGACTTTCAACAAAAAAAAAAGGTTTCCGTTTTCGCCAAAGGCGGCCCTTTTTGTTGTTGTTTTCTTCAAGCGGCACAGCGCAACAGTGCAGCAGAAGCGGAAAGGTGTAGGCCGACCAACCTCGCGTATGAATAGACGGCAAAGATCGTCTTGCAGTGGGGCACGATCCCACCAACACCAGCAACAATGGCTGACGAAGATCTCGGGCCCTATAATAGACCCTTCCCGGTGCTCTCTCTTGCGCTGGTGTGGTGGTATTGGTGTGAAGTCACACAAAAGCATAAAGCATAAAAGCCGAACGTCCCGTTTCTTGGTGGGCAGCATATAGTTTTCTTTCCGCTTCGCAGAAGTATGTTGCGCCCGCCCGGTCCATTTGCTTCGTTCCTTCGTTCCCATGCGCTTTCCCGTTTTCTTGAGCAGCGAAACGAAGGGAGCGTTATTTCTTTTCTGCTTTCGTCTTCTCCCTCCATCTGTGCAGCTGTGCAGAGGACTGCGAGACATACAGCGAACGGGCAGAAGCAAACATGAAGAATGGCTTCTAGGTAGCAAAATTTTATGCTGTTGCTTATATGTGCAACAGCTTAAGACGATTCGGTTGGGACATCGGCAAGAAGTTTTGTTTTTATTTTACTCGTGCCTTCTTTTCGATCTCAATCTGAACAGGTAGATAGCAGCAGCATCTTTCGCTTTGTGACAACCTGCACATCCTTAAGGACCGTCTGGGTGACATTATGCTGCAGTGGTGTGGCAGAACCCGTCAAAAGAGCATCACAACTGGCTGGCGATACGGGCGCTGACCTCATTTTGTGACGTGCAAAGGATCTTTCTTTTGGGTTTGTACTTTGTCCACCTTATGGCGAAACGAATTTCAGTCAAAATGAAGTCGACCATACAAAGCTTACAAGAGGAAGAACCCTAAAGATGAATTGCTCAGAAAGGCGAAGGCACAGCAAGAGACGGACGTCATATTACACGTTAGCAAGTGTGAATCAGCCAATTTCACAGCGCACCGGGAATGAGGATGTTTAGAAAAGGATCAGGATGCAGTTTTTCGGTTTATTGATTCTTCCTTCAAAGCAGGTAGTTGAACTTCAACTTACTCCGCAGACAGAAAGGGAAGGAAACAGAGAACAAATATCTCATCTACTGTGAATGAAGCAAAGCTATTCACGTTAGAACCCTTCATTAACACCAGGACATCAAAAGAATCTTCTTCTGCAAGGTTCTTTCTCCCGGAAAGTATAAATGAAACCAATCAATACACTCGTTTCCCATAGTCCTGTAACGGGTCGCATCAACTTACAGTTCTCGAAAGATTCATAAATTTTCCACTCAAACGGCCAAACGATTAAAATCGTCTGGCATTGCCCGCTCCTCCAATTTCAAGATGCCGTTGATGCACCAATCACAGTTTACTTTCTGCTTCAATGTGTTTACCAATTGCACTTGAAAACTTGAACTGCACTTGGTAAAGCATTACAATAAAAATGTGCCCTCGATGACCGTGCAGACAAACGCATGATCGTCATCACCATAATCGTTATGATCGGCGTTATTGCACCCTCACCGATTGTCGATCGTGTACGTGCATCACTCCAAATGCATTCCATGCATGAGTGATGTATTTTTTAATTGAAATATATTCACGATACTCAAGGGTGTTGGAGGAATGTGAGAATGTAGGTCAGGAATAATTTCCTAGAATGTGGGAGATTGAATGTTGTACTAGTTCTCATGTTTCCTTGCCAAGGTTGATAAAGCTGCCAATCACACGGTTAGTTCTTGAAGATTTTATTCTTTTTAATTAGTTGTCAACTTAAAGTACGTTGAAGTAGTTTGTCTTTGCCCTCTCGAAAACCCCAAACCTGTAAAGATCGACTGATCCCAGACGTACACCTTGCGTACTCCATTGGACGAATGTCTAGAAATTCGAGGCGTGAAGAAGCGTGATGGCCTTCCAGCATTCCGAATGAAGAACCAATATTTGTCACCTGCTGACGATTTGTGTACTCGGAACGCAGCCGGTGACTTCACCCTAGCAAGCGTACGTGAAACGATGCTGCTGCTGCTGCCGCCGCCGTAGATGATGAGGATGATGATTCAAGGTGAACCAGGTATTAGCGCCCGTCCGTGCGCCATTTTCAGAGTCATCGATAGGTCCATGGACGGATAAGAAAGACTACAGCAGGCAGCACATCATCATACTCACACACACACATTGACGTAAAGATGGCGCCGCTGATCATGTCCAAAGAGATCGCGCGTGCTGGACACACGGCACAGGAAGCTCGGAATGCTCCACATGCGAACGTTTGCTTTGCGGAAAAAACTCGGCAAAGGAGACATGGGAGAGAAAAAAAGAAGTGATCACACTCTAACCGGCACCGAGGAAACCGTCTTTGATGTAAGTCAAACTTTCTCCCATTCTTCCGATTGGTTTCCATCAGATGAGTAAGCCCACAGAGTAAAGACACTGATCTCGATCAAGAAAGACGCCATTTGTCGGCGTTTGGAATGATCCTGTGCGGTTTCCATTCACCTAACCTCACATCCTGTGCGATTCCTCTTCGAAACGATCTTAATCGTCCATTTACCCCAACCGGAGCACGGTACGTCAAAGAGAAGTGATCGGTAGGCATCAACTGACTGTACACACCACCCTCGTGACTTCCCAGAGCACATCCAAAGCAACCAGCGCAAAAACTTTTACCTCCACACAAGAAGGAAGGAAAGGAAAAAAACATGAATTAAAGACAACCGGCTCAAACCACGCAATAGGAACGCACACACACGGCTGGGCAGCAGTCGGGAACACATTTCGCAATGGCAGCAAGTTTTGTGTTTTGTTTTATCGTGGCGTTGCTATTTCACAACATACCAGCCTTTAGTCTTTTAGGACACGGCCCGAAACAGCTGGCGCGTGGTGGTTTAATGGAACCGATTGTCATCAGCCCAAGACGAACGTTCCGGGCCTGTACTTGAACGTTTTGTTTGTTGCTATCAACAATTTCATTTTATACCACCGTGGTAAAGGCTTTTCGAAGATCTTGCAGATATTGGGGACAGAGCATCTCTATAAGTTATCATGTCATCAGTTTGGTGTATCGCACGTAGCTGATTATCACTTTTGGAATCAATTAAGAGTGAATGATTCACCAATTTTCGGTGGATGATTTGTCTACTGTTAGCTGATTCATGGAAGATTTTCGCGATCACACCGCAATTCCTCAAGAACAAAATAAAGTCCTCAAAACCATTATAAGATAGGTGTGTTGTAAAACCATATTTTCCCCTCTTCCGTAGCAACCATTTGCCCACTATCGTAGATGGATGGATTTTAAAACCATTTTTCTATGGTCGTTCAAGATGTGGATGAGCGCAAAGCCGTATCACCGTATCTGCGATAAAGGTAAAATGGTGTTAGCAGGACCAACTGCAAAACAGCAGCTCTTAATCACACGTAATTTGATAAAAGATTGTTCGAGGACTTACCACCTTCTGGCATTGTTTCTACAGACAAACAAAGAAAGAGCCCATCAGAATGGGAAATGAGTGCAATAAGAGCTCGTTGGGATCTTCGGTCATTTCCCTCGCTGATTCTCCCCCAACCACACGTGCTTGAGCCGTCTTACCCTTCAGCTGACTTGAAGAGTGTTTGAAGACGTGAGAGGAATTTTGATTGTGATTGTTGATAATTGTTTACCTACCGCATTTATCTACCCTACCCCGTCACATAAAGGGGTCACATTGCAAAGCGTCATTTATCAGGGAACGTGCATCGTGTCAGGTGCATCGAACTAGTTTATCATCTTCGAAAATTTTACCCTTATCCAATTGTGCTGACGCAGGTTGAACAAACGCAGTCAAACAATTTAATTTAATATCGAGCCAAGAACTTACTGATATCATGCACATCAATTCCTCAATTGAACTGTGTCTCCAGTATGGTAATTGATAAACACCAATAGTAAACAAAACGAAAACAGGGTGAAGGGCTACAGTAATGGTCCACCACTGCTCTATAATTAACGTCTACCTAACCAAAGGATGATTAAAACCTCATAATTAATATTATCTAACTAATGCACCGTGAATAGAACGAATGCAACACTGACTGCTAGTTGACTGATAACAAACGGTACCCCGTTTGCATGAAGCTAACGTCTCCCTACACTGTTGGAAGTTATTCTAATTACCGTACATATTTGTCCACCCAGTAAAGGAATGGGTAGCAAAACATCGAGATATCCCATTACAGTTCCGTCCCTCGTGTGGACTGAATTGAATTTGTGGCAGAGTAAACAATTCTAAGTGGTGTACTGTCACCTGCAACAAGCAAAATGGACTAGCGCGAGTTTGTTGATTTAGAAAGCGCGACATACTCGTAGATAAGTTAGACGCCTTCCTGGTAGAGACAACTCGGAGGCCCTTTGTTGACGGATAGTAACTAGAAGCTTTGCTCCAGGGAACGTGCACGAAGGCGTCATGAACTGTCAACTCTAGAAGAGTGTGATAGAAAGAATGTACCGATGTGGTTTTATAGAAGCAAAGCAGACAACTGTCAGCATTTTTGCGTCTTGATGTGTCTCTGGAATGTCTTCAGAAATTGTCTTTAACAAATAACTGTTATGTTAATTCTCCGATTGACTTGTTGAAGTACGCTTAGGTAACTCCAAGAATTCACAATTCTATATTCTCCCCAATCTCATGTGTTGTCAAAATAATTACACGCCATACTTTTCCAATCTCTCATGCCATATGGCACCAAACACTGCGAAACAAGAAGGGCGATTTCAAAAAGCTCCTTCAAACCGAGATCCGGATCAATCTCTCCTTATGCTTCGGTTCAGTCTTTCCAACATCACCAGCCAATGTCTGACGCACCACTTTGACAATGTGGGAGCAAACGCCTGTAAACCGGTTTTCTGCAACGGCATAACTTCCAGCCCCACAACTGGGCAACAATACGTTCTCCATACGCGAGACTGAAAGGGCTTAGGTCATGTAGCTTTTCGTGAAGCTGTGAGGGTTTCCTTGGGTGGGCATGCATGGTGGTATCCGCTGCAGTGCTCCCGTTCTTCAAAAGCTACAAAAACAAACTGGAAACCACACCAGACACGGTTAGGTGATAGAAGAATAAACTGCGGCGCGAATCATCAGTCCGAGAGATTACTACTACGCGAGTTACTACCACACTCGAACAGCTCGGAGGCGGACAAAAGCGGGCAGGAAACGAGCAACGACACAAAGCGATAGAAAAGACACAACCGGTACCTACACCGCGCTATAAGAGTGGCAGATTCGGTTTCGGATGCGTGGGTTGACCGCCGAGTGTGAATCTGTCTCCATGAAGTCAAATCTTGGAGAGATGGATAAAAATCCGTACGAGCACGATCCGTCGAGCATGAGGAACCGAACCGGAGGAAGGAGAAGATAGCGGTAGTATGCATATATTGGTATTCCAGACATTTCCTTCTGTGTTCGAGAGAGTTGGATAATGAAGTTTTTCACTCTGGAGGGCGTTCGGTCGTGTACCGGCTAATGATTTGCCGATCACAGCTGCAAAGGGAATTCTGTTCCATTCTCAGATGCAAAATTGCAGTTCCAGCAGATCCGCATGGTGTGTGTGTGAGTCTCAAAGCACATTTATTACCAACAACCAGACACATCGCAGAAAAAGGGTCTACCGCTGGAGAAAGACGCCAGACAAAGACTGGATATGACCTGATTTTGCCTCAAAAGCCACAGTGCAAAGAACGTCTTTGTTTGTTTGGAACAGTCTCGTTAGCGCTTCATTAAAACGCTTCAAATCACGTACTAACTTAGTAGTAACCTGCTTTGATACGAATTCCATGTCTCTGACCACAGATACCCTTGATGGGGTTTAGTAAACAAATTTAAAAGCAAAATAGACGACTCCCTAGAACGTTCTCCGGTGCAAACAAGCTGATCATGCACACACAACCTACCAGAGATCAACTTTTATACGAGAGAGCACACCTTTTTAAACGTACTCCCTACCTTCAAAACTCCTCAGCACCATCTTCGAGGTTTATTTTGAACCTTCTCATCAATATTCATGACGGCAGCAGTTTGTTCTTTGTTTCAGTACATTTTGGTGGTGGCTCGTTTTGCTTCCACTGCTGTCGTTGTCTCTCAGCGCCCGGGTAAGGATAAATTGTTGGGTGTCATTCAACGTTTCGTTCCATAATGCATAACACTGTGGTTTTACAAAAGGGAATATTTGAATGCTGTTTTGATATGCATTGCTCATCGCTTCTAAACGCTAATGATATTCCGATCATGGAAACCGTCCCCAAACGCAGCCGATAAGTTTTGGTGTTTACCGTTTAAGGCTATCGCGATCGCAGCGGAAGTTAGAAGATCTTTAAGATATCTCCATACACCAGCCCATGGAGAACGGTTATCTAGTAGATATTTGTACCTCATTTCATACTGCATTTACTCTACACTATTACTATTATTGAGCTGTCAAAAAAACACGCACACACTCATAGTGCACGCGAAGAATTAATTTATATCCACCACGGCCATAAATCTTTGCCATTTGCGTGCAACACGAAATTCCTTCTCTCTTTCTCGCGCCGTACACGAGCGCCCGGAAAACATCATATTTCTCTCGCATGGTTTCAGAATGCATTAAATGCATCTCACAAAAAATGAAGATTCCAACCGACAGGAGAGCTCCAAGGCGATTGAAGACGCAGAAAAAGAAGAAGAACCAGAGGGAAACAAAAAACAATACATCATCTCAAATTTCCATCAGCTCGCCGTTCAGCGAGGTCTCGCTTTCGTCGCGGTGCAGTTTCGCCTCGTAAAATAGCTTGCACCGGCATAAATATGTCAAAGATCACATAAACCGTCCCCAGCATGCACACCCCACATGCGTTGCTCCCTGCGCGTTAATAATGATGGCCGTCCGCTCCTTAATTTGTCTAGAGCACCGAAACTCTCCCGCAAACCGATCCGTGTACGGTGTGCTTCATTCCACCGTTACCGACACGTGGAGGTGCAGTAAATAAAAATGCAAATAATCAAACCCCCCCTTCATTTATACGCTGCAAACGATGAAATGTGGCTCCACCGGGTGGAAGCCAAAACCACAACGCGGCGCGCGGCTTTTCAGGGAAAAAAAGGTGAAACTGCATCTCTCAAACCATTTCAACAGGGCCTTTTTAAAAGGTAGGAATGTTGGGTCGTCACCAGCGACGTCGACTGCATATGCGCTCTGTACTCGGTGGCGCACGAGGATTGGCGGTATTAGCGAATGAATTTCAAACACCTCTACCTTTGCCAGTGGGATGGATTTGGAGTGTCCAGGAACTGCACGGTGTGCTGTAGATCGAGTGATCGAGAGACCACACACGTGTGTCGGATGGGTATCGCCATGGGAGATGTAATGTATTACTTGCGGTCCATTTACCTTCCGCTCCATTTGCATGTCTAATGCCGGGTGGTGTCCAGTTGTAAGGTAATAATGCATTCATTCATTTATAAATTATGGAGGGCAGCTTCTAAATCTCTTGAATGACAACGTCAGTTCCTTACTTTTAATTGTCACCGGAAGTGTCTGGTCGAAGACGACAATGTCTGTCAGATCGATGACGGCAGTAAGGCAGTATTATCCAGATTACCATACACGCTCATAAGCTCTCTATCATTTAAAAGCTATTAGAACGCCTCTGTTCCGTAAGTTCATCGTAACACGCAGCTTCTATTGAAGTCATTTAATCATTTAAGATGATCACCATTTTGCGAAAAATGCTTCATTTTATTAGAATGACTAAATCTGCAAATGGGTTTACTGGTATGACGTACTAAATGATTCATTTTGGGATGGGAGATAGCTTTAGAAACGAAGATCCATCCTCTATCTTTCTGAGAACATCAACAACGTATTGTTGAAGGTGAATTCGTCCCAGTATTGCAGATTTACACCTTTTTGCAAATATTTTGAATTTATTATTTGTTGATGCAATTAGCATGTAGCTGAAATTGACGCAAGCCCTGAACGAGATCTCTCCTGGGCTGATGAATGGTTTGTTCTACTGGTGTCCGTGTTCAGCTGCACAGCTGATGGGGTTTTCCAATGATTTAGAGATATTCTTGGAAAATTGGAAGATCTGCAGAACGAGAAACTGGTATAAACTGCCACAACCCTTATCTAATATCTTATTCCTACAATAGATAGATAGATACAATCTCAAACCGAATGGTCTGGACTGTTGTAAAACTATTTCTCATACAACTATTACGAAATAGCTCTCAGCCAAATATCCTTCAGAAATATTCAAGGTTGTCGTTATTCACAAGCACTCTATTTATCTCATTATGTATATTCCAAGACGAACATTAAGTAAGATCCCATGTTAATTCCAGCATAATTCATTCCAACCGGTACTAATTCCTACCACTCCACAGCTCATTGTTGATCATATGCAAATAAGCTTAACATCACCCAAGCGCTATTGTGCCGGTAAATTAAATTTACATAAAAATGCGACACTTGATTTGCACGCCAACACCACGGCGGGATGTGTTCTTCAAGATCATCGTACGTGAACTTTAAGTCGCATCAGTCGTGCACCATAACGACAGATGTCTGTACTGCAAACAATTCTGCTGCCATGGTTGCCCACTTGAGATTAGAGCTCAGAGTTTTGTGTATGCGCAAGACTTAAGGATTTTAGCGCGCTTCGTTGGTATTCTAATCCGTGTGGCCTTGCCACCAGACCCTCATTGCCAACGATTTCAACCAAAGACACACACGATGCGGAAACTATTCGCCCGGTTTTCCGGTAATCCGCTACAACCACAAACAGACAGACGACAGCTGTGATGGGATGTATGCATGGTGTTGGTATACAAAATGCACTTTTCTCCTCGCTTCTGTTTCATATTAGGGAAGATGTATTGCAATCTCCAAGCTGGCAGCAGGTCGCGAGCCTACGTTGTAAAGCTGTCGGTGTTAATTACTTGTTGTACACTTGTTACACCGAACGGTAGCGAACGATGGGCGCATCGAACGGTAGCCGGATTTTCCAATACATATTGTGGCCATATTTTCTCTCACGATCTGCGAGATGTTGGGTTGCGAGCGAACAGGAGCAAGCACAATCTAGGAACTGTGTACCCCGGTATTAAATGGCTGCTAATTGCTCATTTGCCAACAAGGAAAATCTCGCACGCACGTGCTACGAGCGATGCGAACACGGACACGTTACAATGCAGGATTTTCCAGAATTCCAACAGCCGGCACAGAAACTCCCGTTTTTCAAGTACTAAGGCGTAATTTTATTGCAATAAAAGAACACAAATTTTCCCGATGATTGTAAGCGAGTGGTGGTTTTGCACCGCTGTTTAACATGCATCAACCGATTTGTAAAAAAAACTGTTCGACGCGGGCGGATCATAAACAAGGGCGGGAAACACGAATCCAATTTCCGAAGCGTACAATTTAAATCAGAACAATCACCAAAAGACACCACGCTTTATACTCGAACGAGATCCATCTTTATGTGTTTATCGTGCTATCATTTTATTGATTCTTTTTAGTAGCCTCAGTTCAAGATCAAACGGCTGGAACTTAACGAAGGAACCTCGTCGACGGCGACGATGATCAAATTTATTTCCCACTTCACGCTCATAAATTATGGATTCCAAATCGGACGGGTTTTTTTTTCATCTGTCTGCATTGTATGTGTGTGCGAACGACTCTTTTTAAAATCAATCGGTCTAGTCTGATAGGGACAATGTGGAGGATAGCATTTTACTTGGGGAACCGCCTTGCACGAATCTCGTGCCACTATTTCGGGTAAGGTTCGGTCATCATTCCGCAAAGGAGATAAACGGTAAATCATCGTTTCCTACGGACTAATTTCAAACCAACAAACCATCTCTGTGGACTGGTTGTTCCACCGGTACCATGGTTTGGAAATAGTTTCACGAACTAATATACGATCGTAAAATATTGTTCGTAAACCCCCACTCACACACCCAACATGCACGAGTGGCGGCGACGATCGATTAGACGACCGTCGATCACCGATTCTCCACCATCGACCATCACGTTTCCGTTCGGCGTCGCCAGGGGACAATACGGCCGTTACCGTACGGGTACAATTTACGGCCACCGGTGTCGCCAACGTCGGCTTAAAGCAATCCTCTGCGTCACCGTGCCCGCATGCATCGCATTCTAATTAAACCGTCAGCGTTGCGACGCAATGCCGCAGACTCATGCTTGCGTGCCCGGTAAACTAGTATTACCCACGGTACGTACAACTGTTTGCTCCTCGCCACTACCACCCATTGCAATGGAGGAGAACTACATGCCGACACGACACCCTACCTGCTGCTGTCTAGTCACGCAAGTGTTTTGTACAACTCCAAAGAATTGAACAACTATCGGCTCCACAAATTAGACGTCATTTACAGTGCCAATAGAAAATGCTCATCTCGTGCAAGAGCCACGATTTGCTCTAATCAGGCCTATGTGTATAATGGTATCCACACTGTGCATTACATAGGTCTAGTCTCTATCTAGTCTAGAGAGTCGGATTTTTGTCTTCGCATACCTTCCATTCCGTCAGTTCCAGTGGGCGAGAATGTCGTTTGATTGATATATGCTACCCCTATCGCAGCTGTCAACCACCGTTGCCGATCGACAGTGAGGTACGATCGTGTGGTGTATTGGATTCCACGTATCGAAGCTCATTTTGTACAGCCCTTTCATGTCATCCGATCAAGAAGCGCGTTAAAAGCTCCACAGGCGCCTCTCTCGACTAGGAGGGCAAGCGTTCTATCCGCACTAAAAGCTAAGATAGATGGTGCCTTCCGCAACAAAAGCACTCTATAAGGATGGGATAAATGGGTGGGTGAGTTTGTTGGCTTTTGGTTTAGTCTTCTTTATCGGTTAGTAGAACATCATTTATTTTCTCGTAGAATAGAACGCAACTCCAATAAATATTCGAACGCTTGTGACATTTAGCAAGCACAAAACCTACCGTGTATGTTTACTAATAGTGGGGCGTTAAACATCAGCACAAGATCCAAGTGTTACACGATGTTTAGGATTTTGGAACCATGCATTCCAAGCGAACCGGCAAGGGACGTGCTAGTCGGCAGTGGTCTACGAAACAGATCTTATAGCCGGGGTTATAACTATGTACGAATGTTTACGCCGAGTCTGGAATTTATTACCCAGCCGAGCGATGAAACTATGGAGAAGGATCACGTACCAGCCGTACAGCAACTGGCCTGGGGTGAGGATTGATCGATGGCTGGCCGATGAGCGCATGACGGATGGGAACTGCAGAATTTGATGCTACTGTTGCTGTTCGGTGGTACGGCATATACTTTTTTTTTTGCAGAGGATCGAATGGTCATAATTTTGAGGATTTTAGAACGGTGTTGCGGAGCCGTTGCTGGAAGATAGTTGATGGATACAAAGTGGAGATGTCGAAATTGCTTATGTCCGTGGAGTGTTTAATGAGATTCTGTCTATGTAGTGAGTGTGTTAATGTTAGTTTAGCCACATTCATCAATCAATGCAATCTTCAAATTGCAGAATTTAAATCTCAATTCAGAATGATATCCTTTCACTTAAGTTTGGTTCCAAAACTTCTCTCTACAAACAAAAGTTCTTTAATGTTCGTCCAAACTTCAGGATAATTTCTTTTCGATGTGATGTCTTGATGTACTTCGAACAATTGACCAACAGCTGCTAACGCTGGAAGCCTGTTTAGCAGGTTGCAACTCCACATCATACCACTAAGGTCACTAACCTCATCGCCGATTGGCAGTTTTCCATCATCATCCTTAACTACAGCTTCCAACTTCCAAGAAGTTTGTGGTTTTGTCCAATTCTGTCGCTTACTTTTGCGGTACGTTCTTTTTGTGTAGCGCCTCGTTTCCGGTTCACCGCATGAGATGGGTTTCCTTCTTCAGATCTTAGCTACCACCCCATCAAGGGACTGGATAAATTTATTAATGGACAGACATCTGCTGGAAGCATCCGAATGTGAGAAAGAACAAAATATGTACACACCAAACTCAAGCAGCAACGCGCCGTACTGATCTGATCAGTGAGATCTCATCAACCAGCAGCGAAATTCTGAGGTTCCGAGTAACCTTTTAAACTCGCACGTATACCAGAAGTTGGCCTGGGTTCGCGTAACGGGGTGGAGATCGATGTGATGATGATGATGATGAAAAGAAGCATCGAAAGTTGGTCTGCCCGGGAAGGTTTCGCGGTCAAAAGAAAACACGCCACTGCAATTAAACAGCATGATCTGGCCCCGAATAGGGGTTGAGGGAGCACAACGCCAACCCCAGGCGGGTGGTAAAGGTGCGTTCGGTTGCGAGCGTCTCCCCGTCTCGCTCATTTGTGTGTGTGTGTGTGTGTTTGGGTGTATGGTTATGCACTGACATAAAAGTGCATCAGTATCTGTACGCGCATTCGATCGTTGCCGACGCATATAACTACACACATACACACATGCAGAGATCGAAACACGACTAGCTGGTGAAGGCAATTTTCTACTTCCAGAACGCTCCTCGGTGAGTACCGAAAGCGCAGAACAGTGTGTGCGAGTCGGAAATGGCCTCGGAACAACACCGCAACGAATAGCGGTTATGGCAGCGCTAGAGGTGAACCAACCGTTCCACGATCGGATAAAAGAAAGATAGCGAGAAACGCACCAGTACCATAAGAAGAGGTTGTTGCGTAGCAGTAATTGTTCGTACTTGTACCCTGAGTCTGAAGTTAATACCAGTGAGTGTGTGTATTTTTCTGTCTTTTGTAAACCATCTGCACACAGTAAGAGCTACGATAAGAGTAACTATATAAAAGAGAACCACCACAGGTGCTGAAGGGTTCTTTCCATTAAGAGCCGATCCCGTATCAGCAGCATCTTTTGTCGGAGTTTGTTTATCAACGCATGATACTCAGGCCACCCTAAGGCAAAGTTAACTCAGTAACTGACATAAACTGTACTTCTTTAGAGCGGCCTGTCGCCCTTCCAGGCGTAAGAGGCATTTGATATAATAGAGTAAAGAGTTTTTACTCCTCGGATGACTCTCAGACACATTAAAGGTCCATCAAATCCAAGTTAATAATTCAATCACTTCTGTTTTACACTAATGTGTCATAACCATTGGATGGAATGAAAAAAAAAACAACCAGTTTCCACGATACATCGCCGGCGCGATCATGATGACGATTACAGTATGAAATGGTACCATCACGCCTCATTTGCGACAACATTAATTAATGGGTCTAACACTTCTGGACGCCGGGTGATGAACAGATCGAGCCTTTCAAAACGCCACAGTCACCGATCATTATCGATCGTTTATTAAAGCTGAGGGAGGAGAGTAGCAGTGTGTTGCACAGAACGGAAGTAACACCGAACGTTGATGGGATATTAAAAAGACATAACGAATTATTAATTGCATCGTATTTTGCTGTCTGCTACTTGAAGCAGATGTGTTTGTGGATAGTGTTTAGTGGAACCATACGTGAATATAAGAGAATGTTCGTATGTGTAGGTTAGGTTTTGTGATAAAATAAGAACCTGGTGTTTGTTTAGCATCGCGTACTACTGAAGCGGTTTCAGCAGTATGCAAACGTGTAGGAACCATACATCGGAAGTTACGAGTTCAAATCTTACTTAAACCGGTAAAGCACGGCTTTAAAATATTTCTACTTTATTCTAAGCGGTGCTGAGTGTTCTGTAATTAATGCTGCATTTCATCCTTCACCCTTTAATTGATTAATTCTGTAAAATCCGTCTAGTTTTCGATCACATTAATTCTCATAGATATCTATCACTTTATTACATTTATTAATTTATCTCTTAACTATTGAGATATTTACGGTTTTAATCGTGCGTTTACCGTGTTAATACCTTTAGCATTTAAAGTACCCTCCTCCCGGAGGCAAACCAAAAGCTTACGCGCTTGACCGTAATTGAATCTACGTATTTGCATCTCTGCCCCCTCATCCTTAGATCTCTGGACAGACGAATATTAAAATGCAATTACTCAGCTCAATTACTGTTGCGTTCGATGCAACGAAGCAACTCGCCCTAACGTATATGTGTACAACCGTTGGAACGGGTTGGAAATGGGGGGAAGCTGAAAGATTAACGTAGCTTTACCTATCTACCTCTCGGATGTTGTCTTTGAAGTTTTAAAGCTAGTAAGCGCAATGTGTCTAGCTCTAGCGGCCTTCTTCAAGTGTTTAGCGCGCTCCTGCATTAGTTTACCAGCAAAATGAGGTCTTGCACAGTGCAGCTAGTACTAGTAGTAGTGGTGGTGGTGGTAATTTAATATTCAGGAAAAAACACACCACTTCTTCCGTCTCTTTACCTCCGCACGTTAAGCGACGATCGACGCCATCATCCTCAGAACCGTGCAGCGCCATATTAGGAAACTCGAGCTAACTCACACACGAACTCTCAGCAAGGGCAAAGAAGGAAGTTAATGTCCGATTGCGCGGACTCGGACGTTACATTTTACGGTGCAGTTTCGCGAAGTGGATTCAGATTTTATGCAAATACTTAGCTAACGTTCGGATTGATCACTTAATGGCGTTTAATAGTGTACTTTATTGAGTGCCCTATATGTCCCGGTAGTTCCCCGGTAGTGTTCGTGCAACCTTCAACCGTTCCATTGTGCGAAGGGTGCAGTATGCAGGTCACACCTTTAACAAAGCCCTTCCAACGAAATGAGAAATTATTTATCGAAAAAACACTCCCGCCATACGAAGATCGTGGCTGTTTCGGGGATCGCCTAGCAACTTTCGCTTTAGCATGATGGCTTTCCACACCGGAACCTATACTTCTTGAACCGCCAAACAAACGATCTCCACACCCTTGGGAAGGCAATGCTATTGGAAGGTGGACGTCAAATCGCTTTTTTCTCTCCTCATTCCAAGATCGTACTTCAAAGTCGGCACAGGAAATAGATCTGCGCCCTGTTGTCGAACCATTTTCGGCTACGATCTCTTGATCGTGTCTGGTTGAGGGGTAAGATCCAGAAGAAAAAAACAAAAAATACACTCCAAAGTAGTCTGTCCCCTCCGAAAAAGATATTGGAGCAGGAAATCGATTTTCCACAGACGGACAGATAAAAGGTAAAAGTTCTCATCGCGATCACATATTGCACAGTGAAACGTCTCAAAATATATATATCTCCTTCCCCCAGGGGAAGACGCGTTGATGGATTGTGGTCCATTACCCGTACCCAGATGTCATGTTAATTGATCGTAACCACTCTGTCGTCTGTTTAGAGGGAATTATGAAGCTAACACTACAAACCCCGAAACGATCTTACAGTGGCGTTCCCTCTCCACATCGCTTTCGAACCGCAGCCTGTGAGCTCAGTGTCGATTGCGTAATGGCATTGATGCATCATCTTACTCCGCCTGCGAATGGGAGTGGATCTTTTTCAAATGACAGTCGCGCACGCTAAACAATGAAGGAAACCGGTTTCTTGACAGAGTTTTGGACACTTTTGGAGACTAATAAGCTACGATCGCACGAGCTGCTCGAAAGTCCTTTCGATCGATAGAAAGCTAAGCACAAGTGTGCAAAAAAACTAGTCCACGCGCGTCTAAGGGTACACTTTAGCAGAGCTCATAAGAGCACTTGGTGGCGAAGAAGTGGCGAACGCCTATAATTGTGTGTCCCGGAACCATACTCTATGGTGAACACACAATGAAATTGTTGGCCTTTTGTTTGCGATGATGCACTGTTGCAGTGTGTCATTACCTGTCCAAAAATGAATGAACACGTGAAAGAGGTTTTGCAATTCTCGGAGGTGAAAACAGGATAGTGACTGTAGAAGAAACCTTCAAGACAGATCATGAGATGTAGTAGAACGCCCCTTGGGGAGTTTTTTTCTTTTTCGCCTAAACTATCTCTCCACGGACAGTGTCTGTTTGCGAAATCTTGTCTCTGGTCATTTTCAGTTCATGGCGTAATTTTACACCACCAACATCCTCACCACGCGGACAGGATGGGAGGATGGGACGTGGGTTTATGTGAAGAATTCCATACGAGTTCCGATTGAGATAGCAGCCCATGACTATCACATCGGTTGTTTGCCTGCCCTGTTATCGCCACCATTCAGCGAAACGGTCTTATCTTTTCCAACGTCCCTGTAGTCGTGATCATTCTCGTTGTGCGTACATACACGGCAACAACGAAGCGTGACACCTGGGTACCGTAGTAAAAGACATATTTTACGTTGCTTCTTTCGTTGACGCGAGCTGGAACGACCGCTTGCAGACGGTAAGAACTTAAAAGTAATTAAATTTCGCTTATAAACCACCATCTTCACCAGGTGCCTACTTGCTGTCGCATACTAATAAGCTGTTTAAGAGCGCCAATATTACTCGAGACTGCTTCATTTGGAAGCGATCCAACACGTCCGAGACGGTCGAGACGATCGCTAAACCTGGAAGTGCTTGAGGCGCCAGCATCGAATGCCCCAAAATATATGATTCTTTTTCGGCGTTTTAGAATCAAAGCTGAAATAACAGTACAACCATGTGTACGGTTTACCACCGCCATCATGTAAACACTTCAGTCGGCCAGTGCGTGCGTTTGAGTTCTGATGTGTGAAAAATAATCAACAGCATGATCGGTAGGGCATGCGGTTTGCGTTCGGAGTGTGTGAGCTACGGGGCGTAGTGTAATCAAAAATTGTTCCGATCCACCCTTGAACGGGCGGGAACGCTCGTTTTGGAGAGTAAAGAAGGAACATAAATTGCATTTAATGTGGTATACGGTGCTTGACGTTATGAATATAATTGTGGAGATTTATTATGCCGTCAGGCTACTCTTTTTGACTAACTACCAAGTACTGAGCCGTTAATCATTACAAAATAAACAAAAGGACTTTTCATGGAACAAGTGAATGGATTGACATAAATTCTCTGCATTAAAATGGTTAAGTAACGATACGGTAGATCGCATTCGGTTTTCGGTTTCTCACAACCGGATTATCTTTAGCTTCATATAAGAATCTCGGAGTATTAACTCAGAAGCGCTTACGAAATCGTCCAAGAATGTCGAGTGCAATCGCAAGAATGTTCCCGGATTAACGTCGACCGTATGCAAACGCCACTAGTACAATATTGGTTTAAATAAACGCTTCCTCTATACTAAATCTCCCCCTTTGCTTTGCATTCTTATTTTCAACAGGTTCAATTCACACGATGAGATGCCAGTACCTACTGGTGGTCACGGTAGCGCTATGCGCGTTTACCGTGAACTCCAGCCCGGCCCTCAAACCGGACCTGCCGAAGGCACAGGATCCACTGTTCAATAAAATGCTCGCCGAAAGTACCCGCATCGTGCCGGATGCACACGATCCGCACTACAACAAGATGCTGCCGGAGTTGGAGGAAAATCTAATCGACAGCGACAGTGACGATGAAGACGATTTGGACGATGATATTCTTCTGAAAAAGCCCGCCGATTTGAATCCAATGTATGCGAAAAGAGGCAAGCAAGTTAAGCAGGAAGTGTCTACCATTGGTAAGTAGCCGTAACGTAGCGCGGTTAAACAAACCCCTAGTGATTAACTGCTTATCACGTACTTCATCGTTAGGTTCGGTAGCTATCAACAAGGTAAAAATCAACGAAGATATCGATAGTTACGAGGAGGTACTGATGAAGGGTAACGGCAAAAGCGTGGTAAGTAAACGTATTGTGACGATAGAAAAACAAATATATACGCAGGGAGTTCATACTAAACCTTAACTATTCCATCATTGACGAAGGACATTGATGATTCCTATCAAGTGGAGGATCTAAGCAGTGAAGTTTTTACCTTCAATGAAGATGTAAGTCACACTCCTAGTGTGTTGTGTCCTGTTCGTTTGTACACGTCAATGTCTTTCTGTTCCGACCGTCTACTTCATCACCATCGTTACATTCATCATTGCTGGCGAAGACTCTACATTATGCCATTCTAATATCCTGCTTTGCTTCTTTCTTCTACTCCTACTACTTCTACTTCCATCGTTGGAAACCACTATTACTCTGTAGACTCCTACCAAATCTACCACCGCTAAGCCCATCGCTAAAACGGAAGGCGCAGATACTTCCGATGATGAATACGATGATGATGAATCTGACGAAAAGATCGATTTTTCCGGTGTATCCAAAGTTCTAGCTCAACCACTTGTAAGTGAACGACATTGTACCAGAGAGCGGGGACCTGTTTGGGATATAACTTCACATTGAAATTAGCTATCGAAGTGCGTCGTGTTTATTAATCAAATATTTCCAATGCTAATATCTTTTTCAAGAAACCGGTACCAGCAGAGAAGTCGACCAAATCGCCTGCAACGAGCACAACCGTCAAACCGAAGAGTACCATCACTGGCAAGCAGAATGTTCATGATCAGTATGATGAAGATAACGATGATGACGATGACGAGTACGATTATATGGAGTACAACTATGACGTCGACGATGACGATGATGATGATAATGATGATGACGATGAGGAAGAGGATGCTGAAAAATTGCCCATGAAGCTGCGAAAGAAGAAACCAAGTGCTAACGTTAACAACGAAGCCAAGAAGCAAACCAAACCGGTTAAGAAGACAAAGGAACAAAACAAGGCTACCAGCAAGGATGTAAGTATTGTTACGTTTAAGTAACTTTTTGTCCTCCACTACAATGCATTACGTGTGCTTACAGAACGCGGAATACTATTACTACGACGATGAGGAAGATGACGAAGACTACGATATGGATCCATCCAACAGTACGTACTGTCCGAGGGGATGTATCTGCGAGCGCAACATGCACGCGTACCTGGTTGCCACGTGCAGTCGCTTGGATTTGGAAACCCAAAAGTTCACCTCGCACATCACCGATCTACAGGTGTTGGATGTAGGACCCAAGTACCCGATCGAGCTGGGACCGGAATTCTTCAAAAAGATTGGTCTCAGTCACGTCGTTTCGATTAAAATTACCAACTGCACCATTGTGTACATCAGCCCCCAAGCGTTTGCCGGCCTGGACAAACTGTACTCGGTGAACCTAACCAATTCGGGCATCGATATTATCCATCCGGATACGTTCGCGAACAACACAAAGCTGCGCTTGTTGACACTGTCGGGCAATGATTTGAGCGCGATGCAAAGCGTTAACCATAACACCCCGTACATGGATTACATGCTGAAAGCACCGACCGTAGAGGAGCTGGACATTTCGCGCTGCAAGCTGCAGGAGCTGCAACCGAATGCGTTCAATGAGCTGAAAAACATTATCTACATCAACTTGTCCGAGAACAACTTGAGCAACCTTCCGGAAGGCATTTTCGATAATGTGGAAACCATCGAAGAGCTGGACCTTTCGATGAACAATATTGCCGAGCTGCCGAAGAACATCTTCGCAAAGACGTCGCTGGCGATCCTGCACCTGAAGCACAACAAGATCAGCAACAATGTAGAGTTCGTGACGGCCGATCTTCAGAAGCTTGATGTGAGCTTCTGCCAGATTCGTACGATCAACAACCAGATGTTTAAGGGCATGGAGGGACTGACCAACCTGATCCTGAAGGGCAACCACATCGAAAAGATCAAACCGATGGCATTCATCTCGCTGAGCAGCTTGCGTCAGATCGATCTGTCGTACAACAACCTGGAGCAAATATCCGCCCAAACGTTCATCGGCAACAAGGTGCTGGATATCATCCGCATGAACAACAACCCGCGACTGAAGCGTCTACCGAACGAAGGCTTCGAAAGCTCGTACAACGGTACGTTCAACGTGTACCTCATGGACATCTCGAACTGCGACATTTCCGAGTTGGCGGATAACACATTCAAGACGATGCCACAGCTGACACGCCTGAACTTGGCATGGAACAACCTGCAAACCATTCGGCCCCCGGTCATGGCCCACCTGAGCAAGCTAATGGATTTGGATCTGAGCAACAACATGATCACGGAGTTGGATGAGAAAACATTCCAGAACAATCGCAATCTGAACACCGTAAGTGTTGCACGTAGGGTAGGGTTCTGGTGAAAAGTACAACATGAAGCTAATGTCCGTTTCGTTTCAGTTGAACCTGTCCGGTAATCAAATGTCTAGCATAGCTAGCAAGATTTTCCACCCGCTGCAGTATCTCAGCGAGTTGGACATCAGTGATTGCGATCTGCGCAACATCTGGGACGATTCGGCCGTCAAGGCGAAGCGTGAGGAGGTTCTGCCGAACCTGAAGCGTCTGAATGCGTCGTACAACCGGATCGAGGAGGTGTTTGTGTCGGATGTGGAAACGATGGCAAAACTCCGCGTACTGGACATCCGCAACAACTCGCTCAGCTGTAACGAACGGTTGCCAACGCTAATCGATTGGCTGCAAAAGAAGCAGGTAAGATAGATCACTCCCTTTTGTCAATATTTACAGATATTGACATGCCGCCTTATGTGTTTTTGACCACATTTTTGAAAATGTTTAAGATCTCGATGGCCGATGAGCATGTGACACACGCTGAAATGAATGTTCTGCGCACCGACAACTCGGCCACACTGAAGCAGTGGGGACAGTTTGTCTGGGAAATCTGCCAGGGCGGTAACGGCGATCCAGATAATACGCTGTCGTACAGCGAAACGGAGGAAGATTACGATGAAGACGATGAGGACGATTCCGATGGCGCTGACGCCGATGTGCTGGCGGAGACGAAAGACAAATCGAACAAGATCGTTGACAGCAAGAACCAGCTGGATGAGTACTCGAACGAGTCCGTCGATAATGATAGTGAGGATAATGATGACGCCGACAGTGAAGATGAAGATGAGGATGAAGATGAGGACGATGATAATGATGACGATGAGGACGAGGTACAGGAGCGTGAAAACATCCTTGATGCTACTAATGGAATTCAGCGGATTGAACAAGACATCCTTACCGGCAAGCACAGCTTTGTCGATGAGGAAGATGAGGATGAATACGAGGATGATAACGAGGGCTCAAACGTGGATGAAGTCGTCATACTGGAGAACGCTTCGTTCACTCTTTCCACCGTCGCGATTACGATTGGTTGCATCGTGATTGCCAGCTCGATCGTGGTGCTCGTGGTGGCTAAGATTATCGCTATTTTCTTCAAACGACGTGGCGAACGCTACCGTCAGGCACTGCTTGCATCGAAGAACTCGTTCGTATATCAAAAGCTGACGGAAGATATTGCGGCACCGAAGACCCCGAAGGTCCATCGATACGAACCGATCAATCAGGTGTAAATGTGAGCAGTTGGGATGGAGTTAGAAGGTGCAGTTTCCATGCGCGAACACACTCACACAATCGCACACCACGCACAAAGTCAACAGGAACACGTGGTGTGCTCTTAGATTTCGTACAATTGCAGCATTAATACAGTCTGTTGTAGCAGTAGCAACACAATACAAAATGCATACTTAAAAAAAAAGAACACAAGATCACCGAGCTTCCCGATCAACGGTAACACGCGTTGTTGGGCAAACGTGCGTCTCGGGTAACAGCTAAGATATGTACTTATCGATCAGTAAGCAAATAACAGATCGGGCAGCGAAGGGTGCAGATATATCTTTTTTCCGCTATTTATTAAGTTCTTACGTTCTAACCATCGAACTAGCATTGATTTCAAATACTTCCTTTCCCCATGCGGTGATCTTCAAGATGAAGATCCATTGCTTTTTGGGCAAACTCGTCCAAGGTAACTTTGTATGCGAAGGCGCCATACTGTGACGATGGCTTCTAGCTAGCAAAGAGTGACCATCGTCCGGATGGGCACACGTCTCCGCGAATCGATCCGCTTATGGAGCCTTTATTCTATGCTACACGCTTCGGGCGAGTACTTAACGCCGCCAGCAACTGTGTAGTGGTAGCTTAGTTTTGTTTAGTGCTATGTATACTGTTTTACATATGTTTGGTTCACCGTCTGAACAACATTCCTAGTTTCAGTTTGCAAAACAAAAACAAACAAACAAAAACTATTTTCCTTCTGCATATGTAACGTTGGTTACACACAACGTGAAACTAACAAAACGTGAATCGGTAACTTTTTTTTAATGAACGTGCACCACAGAACAGGCTTCGTTTTAGTGCCATTATGTTTTCGAACACACATCGGAAAGAAGAAACACACCCCGATCGCGCAAGTAGAGCGCATCATCTCTTCGCTCACAAGAAGTATTCTACTTAATGCCGGTGGTTGCAGCAACATCAATAAACATCCTTTCCAACAAAACAAACCAAGTATTTCGATAAAAAAAACCCCCAGGGAATCGCGCAATACGTACGTACATACACACAGAAGATCAGTATCGTAACATATCCGTCAACGCAAGATAAAAAAAAAATGTCCCAAATCTGCAGCAATAGAATATTTACTTTTTAATTCTACTATTTTTAAATTATTGAGGTGTCTACCAAAATAAACCCACAAAAGGATTTGATAAAATTTACTTGTTTTATCAAACCGGAACCAACGGTTGTGTTGTATATGTTGTATTTATATCCGAATTTACTATACAATCGACGTCGGTGTCGAAGAGACGGGAAACTAAAGATCGCTAAAAAATTAACGAAGTCATCCAATCTTCAATAGAAGAAGAGCCAAGCTTTTCCTAGATCAAGTCAAATCTAACGACGGAAGCAGGAAAGAAGGAGGAGGATGGAAAAAACTTCAACGATCTTCGACCTCCCAGATGCAGAATATGTACAATTGTGGTTCCACAACTATTTCTTAAGAGAACCTCAATATACCCTCTACCTCCAACAGTTCCAGCAAAATCGTGAGATCCCTTAGCAGAGAGAGCCGTTCAAAAATTGAATATCAACGAGTCAATACAATCTAACATATTTAGTCGTCGTGCAATCCATTTCATGTGACTGTTGGTCACGTCACGAGAATGAAACCGGACCAGTTCAATCGTGGAAGTTCATTTAAATCTCCAAACCCATATGAGAACTTTTGAGCAGTACGGCGCATAAGTTTCTTTAAAAAAAATCATTTTTATAAATTATTATCTTTATCATACTTGTTTACTATTCACCTTTATATAACTTGTATACGTTATTCACAAATAAAATGAAATATAAATTATTCAATTCATCTCTTAAACACAAAAATATTTTAAATTTAAGGTAAGTTTTAAAAGAATTGTCGATAGAAAGAATAAATATAAAAATATTCCTTATTTGTACGAAAATACCGCCACCAAACACGTTGAAACTGTGTGCTACGGTACAGTGACCACGACCTTAGCTAGCAGTTTTATTTACCGTCCCTAGCGATCTCACATCTACCATCAAACGATCAACCTATCAGCTGTGTTGATGAATCGTGCGTTGTTATTGTACGCGAGATTACGATAGGGTTTTTGGGGGAGATGCTTTTATTCTTCGTTTGATAGCGTAACAACAATGTGGAACCGTGGCAGAGTTGTGAACCTAATGCGAACGGTATCTAGTGGCAGGTAAGTGAAATAAACATTGTTTTATTAACCGTCAGTTACTGATACGGCATCTTCTGCTATAGCTGTAGTTGTCCTGCACATTCGCGACTGGTTGCCATCAACCAGCAGTCTCCAGCCACTAAAAATGATACCGCGTTTGAGGTGAGAGTTAAATCATGTAAATTTGTACATTGTAACGTACGTTATTTCTTCTTCTCCACTATCAGATGTCCTCTTCGACGATCCGTTACGGACCAGGTGTAACGCGCGAGCTAGGGCATGATTTGCAAAACCTGAACGCCAAACATGTTTGCGTCGTAAGCGATCGGAATGTGCTACAGTTGAACTCGGTAAAGGTGGGACTCGATTCGTTAACCCGTGCCGGCATCGAGACAGTGGTGTTCGACCAGGTCCGGGTAGAACCAACGAACGAAAGTCTACAGAAGGTGATCGATTTCGCACGCTCACACCAGTTCGATGCGTTCGTAGCGATCGGTGGTGGGTCGGTGATCGATACCTGCAAGGTAGCTAACCTGTACAGTGCCGATCGTGATGCCGAATTTCTCGACTATGTAAACGCCCCGATCGGTCGGGCAAAGGAGGTAACCGTGCCGCTGAAACCGCTAATAGCTGTACCGACCACTGCCGGGACGGGTTCGGAAACGACCGGTGTGGCGATCTTTGACCACAAGCCACTCCACGCAAAAACTGGAATTTCCAGCAAAGCACTTCGGCCTGTTCTAGGGCTTGTCGATCCACTGCACACACTGTCCCAGCCGGAAAAGGTGGCCGCCTACTGTGGGTTTGATGTGTTCTGCCATGCGCTGGAAAGTTTCACCGCAATCCCATACACCGAACGTGGTCCGGCACCAACAAACCCGAAGCTAAGACCACCATACCAAGGCAGCAATCCAATCTCGGACGTTTGGGCTCGGTTTGCGCTGCAAACGATCAGCAAACACTTCCGGCGTGCCGTGTTTCATGCGGATGATCTTGAGGCAAGATCGCAGATGCATTTGGCATCTACCATGGCAGGTGTTGGGTTTGGTAATGCGGGTGTACATCTGTGCCACGGATTGTCCTACCCAATTGCTGGCTTGGTGAAGCAATTTATCCCACAAGGATACACCGGGGGTCATCCAATCATTCCCCACGGACTGTCCGTAGTGATGACGGCTCCGGCCGTGTTTCGCTTCACAGGAGCAAGCTGTCCAGATAGACATTTGGAGGCGGCCAGCATTTTGGGAGCAGATATATCCAAGGTTTACTGATTACGCCACAAAAAAAAAACGTTCAGAATATATTGCTCAAGTTTTTCTATTCTCTCTGCAGAGTCACCGTAAGGATGCGGGAGCTATTCTTGCCGATATTGTGAGACGGTACATGCACGAGCTAAACATTGAAAATGGCCTATCGGCACTCGGTTTCAATTACTCCGACATCCCGGCCCTGGTCAAAGGAACACTCCCGCAGGAACGCATTACGAAACTTGCTCCCCGTGGCCAATCGGAGGAGGATCTTGCCGGTCTGTTCGAACAGTCGCTTACCGTGTACTAGCGGAAGTTGAAAGTCGTCGTCCAAAGAGGAACGGTGTCACGAGTTCATATTTCTTATCCCAACTGCCGAAAGGAAAGCACCGAAGATGCCAAACTGTTTCGCACCAGGCTGTTTCGTTCGTTTGATGGTGGGTACTGTTTCACGCACGACACCGTGCGTGAATGATTTTAGTGTGCCAGCATGATGGCATATGCCGGCCGATGTTTACATGAAGTACACTCGCGTCATACCCTTGCGGCATCACTTCGCGGGTAATGATGATACATACATCAGCTAATGATCGCACATTTCTTGAACCATTTTTTTCTGCCTCTTTGGAGTATGATGCTGTTGTTTACTTAAGGATGCTCTTGGTGGTTTGAAAGATTTACACTTGCTGGTTTTACCCATCGGGGAAGCGCTGCAAGCATTTCGTTCCTTTTTCGCTTGTTCACATCTTTCACGCAGATACCTCGTCATAATAACAAGTTTCTTCGAACGCCAACGCCGTTTAGGTAGCGGAGCAGATAGTTGCACTAGGACAAATGAAGACCAACTAAAGCCCAACAAGCTGCGTACAGTAAATTACGACAGACGTATTGAATTTTATACCCGTAACAACATGGACCGGTGTAAGGTGTTCAATCGAATTAGATAGGACAGCTATTTCCTATTTATCTTATCTACATTTTACAATAAGATGAGATCTTTCTCTCGCACCAAACTTACTCTCCCGGGTGGAGTTTATAGCACACTATCCGCTTTTCAATAAATGAAACAAGACCATACAAGATCTTCAAGGCTAATTAAAGGCAAAAGAAAGTATTCAAGCAATTAGAATTTCCGACGGGAAGCGGAACAGGTAAGACAGTCAAAAGTAATGTCCCGTAAAGTTTGTCACTCTCGTAAAACCGTAGCATGTAACCTTTCTACCTGGTGCGGTACAGGTACCGAAACTTATGCACCATGGTTATAGATTTGAATTTGACGCCTCAGAACAACTCCGAAAGCCGGGAACACGACGTGCGCTTCATGCAAGCATCTTCAGTAACGAAACAAATCTTATCGCGTTCGTTTGTGTGCGCTGTACCTAAGCTACCATCACCAATCTGACACAGATAATCCATCTCATGATCCTTCATGTGAGGCTGATAAGCAAACGAAGAGATACTACCCGTAACAAAACCATGATGAACGCAAGAGATGATGCGCTTACGCACACCGAATGCTCCGTAACAAATAACCATCAACACGGCGAGAGTGATTTTGAATTGGTCCGTTACTGATTCAGTCTTAGTTGGAAGTGCGTCCGGTACGGTCACACACACTCTACAGCGCTCTGTTTGAATTTGGTCCACCGAGAGGCAACTGTGTAAACGTTTGGTTACCGGACACGATGCTAAATGGATGTTTAATTAACATCAATTCGTGAGTGACGGGCCGTGATTTGAAGGGCCACACGCGTAACAACAACAAGTGGAGCAGCAAGCAGTGATTCGACGTGTCTACAAGTGTTAGTCGCTTCTATGTCTTCTAAAAACCTTCCCGATAAGACCGTTCTTCATATCAAAAACGGTGCGGGACCATATCGGAAACCCGTAGTGTATAGATCGTAAAGATATGCTCCAGGCTGGAAGGGTGGTAGCCGTCATGCAGCTTTTTCGGCTTGCAGGTGCTTTATCGTGACTTCCCCCAAAACGGTCAACGAAACAAAACAACAACAAAAAGACGACAAAAAGCGAAACAGTGTGAGTAATTATGAGTGAAGAATGATAGATACCCAGTATCGGGTGGAATACGATACGATAAGATGCAACCAAATGTTGGTGTTTTTGGGGAGTTGGAACAGGTTGGAAAGATTTTTCAGTTCGGACACTATCTGTACTGTACACAGTTCTCGAAGAATTCCTGCAAGTTCGCTATCTAACAATTCCAACTCTTTACGGATCACTGATCGTGTGTCCTATCAGAAGGAATTTCAAAGTGTACTGCGCAATCGCCTGAAGTGATTATACCGTTATGGTTTATGTGAGTTTCAAAAGTGCTTGTGTAGTAACAATTCCATCATCACAAACATTGTTTCAAGAGTTTCCGTGTTCGCCATCTTCGCTTCAAGAGGTACGGGATTATATTTATTGTGCGATAACAAAACATCTCAACAGTGTGTGACCTAATATTTTCACAGGAATTCTTTTCTTAGATTGCGTGTGCTTCATATCAGTAATATGGGGCGGTTCGGTGGCCGAGGAGATTAAGGGGCCGGTCTTCAAACGGACAGGACCGAGGTTCGAGTCCCATTCGGGCTGTTCCCCCGTACGCAGGACTGACTATCCTGTTGTGCGGGTACATTCAAGTCATGGAAGCCAGAAATGGCAGGCCAATGGGACCTCTCGAGGTTGTAGAGCCAGAGAAGAAGAATATCAGTAACAAGCAGATCATTTTGATATTCAAAAACGTTAACTCTACTTCTCATTCTAAAGTTAATGTCCAAACTTTTCTCTGAATGTGAACCTTGAAGGTGTGCCTTGTTCTTAAGCCGCTTAACTCCCATTATCTAACGCTCGGTGATGGATCGGTCAACGACATAAGTTATCTGTCTGATAGTAAACGAACGCTTTGAATCCAGTGTTCTGTCATCTGGCTATCACGCCACTGATTGTTAGCCGTTAAAATATTACTCCAGGGAAAAAAAAATCCACCATTAAGCACGTCGTAGCACTACAAAGTTGACAACCCTTTGTCATGAGTAATGTGTTCGAACATCAGAATTCGTAGAACAGTCCGTGTATACTCGAAAACTGCATCATGTTTCCGCCTTCACAATGCGCTACATCCGATCGTCATATCACCGTGATTGATATACGACCATCTGTCGATCATAATTTTGCTACACTTTACCGACCAAGGTTAATTCGTTGGGGCGGAGGGTGCGTTCGTATCGTAGAACTGTAGCACGTTTCGCCCGTAACGAAACAATAGCATACCGGGATGATAATGTGGTGGTAACTAGTAGCCGTTAGCGTCACTCATAGCTCGTGAGATGCCAGTTCCTACATGCCCAGCCAACGCAAACAATCGACTCTCGCATTTGACTCAATTAAGCGAAATTAAATCAATTAACCGACTTTTCGCTTCTCCACGCTGGAGTCTCACAC
>KI423129.1:9208-35967 GCA_000473375.1 Anopheles culicifacies | reverse complement strand
ATCATTCGGTACAGACCTAGCTGTACCTTATTTTGTTGGTGGATCGGTTATAAATAATATGCGGAGTAGAAACTAGTGCTAGAATTACAGCTGAACATTTGTTTGCTGGCCCGGTCGTTGAATATTGTTTTAATGGCATTTGTTTTGAGCTACGTCAATTTAACGTGCCTGTTTGCGTCATTGAACTCCAAGAAGAGCTGGTTTAAGGTGCGTTTCAAATTTACATTGAATGTCTAGCATCTCTAGCCAACAAACAGACATTGTATCCAAGATGATCATTGAAAAGGGCGAGGACACATAATGTGTTACATATTGTAAATAATATGTTTTAATTATTATTATTTCTGTTCGCGACAACCTTAAACAATCCGCACCCAAACAAATCCTCCAGACAGTTTATGCAACTGTTTTGATGAGCTGCTTTGCTGCTTTAATTGCATTTGTTGCTTATTTATATTTATTCACCAAATTATAGGAACACAATCAACAGTTACACAAATTCTCATAAGAAGCAGGTGAATGTTAACCAATTTTGGAATGCTTCTCATGATCAAGTAGAACAGCAGACAAAAAACAAATAGATGACGTATGAAAACAAAAAATCTAACGATTCAATTAATTGTGTCTACATCTTCTAGCAACAAGTACAAACAAACGTTGATTGATTTATTCAACCATTTACGATGAAACATCCGTTAAAATTAGGCTACTTTACGTCACTTTACAAACCGAACCTTCCAACTGATCGCCCCGAACCAATCATCGATCATCGCACGCCAATGGGCACGCGGCTCGGCAGGATCACTAATAGATTGATCGAGTACGATAAGATACAATCATGCTTCGATGTCACCAAGGTTACGGTGGTACAGGGGCCGTAGTTGCTGATCGGAACACATGTTTCCGTTGCCATCCAAAATTTTCCCTTCCAGTACGTAAAAGATCGAAAGCGAATGAATAAACGATCAATACCACCTTGTTCCTTTGGTGGGCAGGTGGTTTCCATTCATTCACCTGTGTTCGTCCTTCCGTATGGAATCGATCCTTGCGATTTTGGTTCACCATACCGAAGCAGTTCGCGATTACATCGCTACCATCGGTCGGTTATTTTCTCTCCTTCGGTGCCGACTGTTCAAACGGCTGTATCGATCCCTACCAACAAGCAACCTTTCAGCCCCCCCAAAATATAAAAGGGGCCACAAAAAAAGGGCACCCTATAATAGATGCGGTCATATACGGGCGCAACGTTGTATTCCACGCAAGCAGGAAGGCAATTGCCACTTTTCCCGCCCATTGTTTGACCACCGATAGGCAACGCTGCTCAAACATGCAACTCGAACCGGGCAGTCAATCAGGAGCCCGAAGGTCCTGGTCCGCATTGTTGCCAGAATGCACCACACACCGGGTTCGCTGTGGAGTGGATTAACGATTTTTAAATTGCTAGTAATGTTGAATGTTATTTTCTGCCCGAACCACTGTCTGCCCGTACGGCACCATGAATGCAGCCGTTACGAACCGATCGCAATCGGTACCATTGCTCCCGTTTGCTGTGTTTTCACGTGCCACAACACCACCCGAATGGCCCGAATGTCCGATCCGAAACGGCATAATTTTGCAAAACCCCATGGGAACGCGCCCGAAATGGGAGCACATGGTGCATTCCGGTTGGCATTTAGGTAGCCACCAGGCAACACCAACACCATTTTGTGTGCGCCAAACAGCACACAGGGAAGGTTCTGCCGTTCTGCCGTGAACAGTTGGCAACCCCGGGGTGGTTGGAGCGCTATTGTGTGGCGAATGAATTATTGTTAGCGAACCTGCGGAAACGCAAGCAAAACGGGCTTGCAAATGCAAAACGTGCCGCAAAAAGGGTGCACACACTTCTTCCGATGGAAACAGGGGGAGGCCGAACCCGAAAAGAAAGCAAGAACAAAAAAAGAGGATTAGCAACCAACTACAACACAACACAAAAAGGGGGAGGCAAAACTATTCCAACCGAAGCGCCATTTTGTACCAACGCCAATGGGGTGGATGGTTTCTTGTAATGGGGGATGGGGTGCTGTAAGTAATGGGGGTGGGGAGCTACATTATGCTTCAAGGTGTGCAGCTACAGTTACCGCTCGCTGGACATTAAATTTTCTTTATTCGGACCAGAAATTTCTTATAAAACTCCGGAAGCAGATAAGCACCAGGCGGGATCGCAAGCGGGCGTATTGTTTGCTGATTTAGATAAGCAACCCAGGTTCGGCCCGTTTGCTTGCCCTTTGTTCCGTTTATACAGTTTATACGATCTTCCGGAGGCGAGGGAATAAGGTGCGTAAGTGGTAGAAGTCAAAAGCCGGCCAGAAGGAATGAAAACACCCGTTCTGACCGTGGGTTCAGTTGAAATTTATGGCAAGTTGCGTCCGCATCAGGTTTTGTAAAAATTAGTGATTATGGTTCGTTTTGTTTTTAGTATCTTTTCGCTTGCCGATGCTTCACACAGCTTGTAAGATGGGGTAACAAGCGACAGATTGCTAGTTGATTTGATGTACAGAGATAAGGCACCTATGGATCACCTCAAAAAGGAAAGAGTTATAAAAGACAGAACTCTTATTTAATTATAGCACTTAAAATGGAATATTGAAGATGCATCAAAACTGACCTTAGTAGTATTAGTAGTCACGTCACTATTTCATACAAAATTCGCCATTGCACATTTATATAGCACAAACCTTACTCTATCAACAATCTGCCAAATGTGACAGCTGTGTAACGTCATATAAGTAGTACAATTTTCATAGTAAATTCTAACAAAGTGAAACATTTAACCAATTTCTTCAATTCACCACCCATTGTACAATTTGAACCCATCTAGTCTGCGTACCGTGACGACCCATGTGACCATTCTGTGCAGATTTTGACCGGCTTGTACCTAATCTGCATATGCATATCGTAGCGAGAAGACATGGATTACACATGGTTTGCATGGGACACTGCACCCGTTCGAAGATCCCTCCCAATCCTTCCAACCCTCAACAATTTCGCTCGCTAAGCTTTCCCTCAGCAACAACGAATGCAACGTCAGCGTCCTGTGACCAACCGTGCTTAGCGCCCGGTTCGCTGGGTTCGTTGCATTTCCGGCCTAATAATTCATGCACGAACAATTGGACAAGAACAAAAGTTTTATTAAACGCGACCACACAACAATGGGGAGCGTGCGGGGCCAGGCACACAAAATGAGGGGATGTGGGTCGCAAAAGAAACAACAAAACAACACAAGCGATAGAAGTTTTTCACTGCCAGTTTAGGTGGGTTTTCGTTTTTGTCTAGTCGTGGTGGTCGCCATTTTGATGCACTTTGTGAACTACAAACGCTGCACAAGTTAGCCTGAAGTGGATTGTAAAAAAATCGCTTGATTCATGGGATGCAATTTAGTTTGTAAGAAAGCAGAGCTTTCAACAAACATAGATTGTAATTCATACAAGGAAAAACAAAAAAGCTTCTTGTCAGGTTGTGATTTGATTGAGTAACTAACGAACTGGAACGAACTGTGACGAAATGGTAAGAAACATTATTACCGTTTGAGTCTTTCATTCTAAAACTCGAAGCTGTTTTTGCTGAATATACTCCACCTAAAAGTCACTTGCCTTAACAGCTTTGACGTCAATGTCACGGGTTCTAATTGAAATAATTTCTTCAAAGGTAGAAAATGCCTACACACGAAATGCTTATTACTGAGAGAGCTATTTGTGTGCGTGTGTGTGTGTGTGTGTGTGTGTGTGTACAAAAACGATCCAAGAGTAACTAGAACAATTCTCAATTATCTCCTATTGCCCTTTGGAAACGGCGACACGTTCAAGTGCAGCTAAACGCTAACCCAAGCCACAGCTAATTAGCACTTAGTCGAGCAAGACTGTGCCCCGTGTTGCTCTAAATTTGGACCGATTATCTTCGAACCCGACTGCCTGGCTGAGGATCGCTTAAGCAGGTAAGCATTGACGCTGCGGCCGATACTAGACCGGCACTAGTGACACTTAATAATGGAAGTAGCTTCTCCGGCCGAAGGCTGTATGACACCACCAGTAACAACATCCATGGCCCATCAGCCATTCAAACCCTCCCCGAAGCTAAGGCGCAGATCCAATCTCGGACAATATGCATGCCCGTTTGCATTATTCAACACGAAACCGTGCCGCACGTGCTGGTGACAGCTTCGAGTTCCCATCCGTGGTTCGATGTCATGACGCACACCCACAAAACACGAGGGGAAAGTAGCAGGTGAAGTCCACCGCCAGTAATCAGCCGTTTTGCACTCGGCGTGTCACAACTGCGTACTTAATAAACATGTCCGCCGACGACTCAGCAACTGCTTCGTCCTACCTTTGTGGGGTTCCGCTTGTTTTTCCTGCTAAAGCATTCGGGCAAAGCTTACTACCGTAACGACCGTGAAGGGGTTCGTAGCGATTTATGTGACAAAAATTCAACCAATCCTTACGTTTGCATGGGCACTGACTGGTGTGCTAGTTGGAAGGTTGATTAGTTTTGCTTGAATTTTACAAAGCGACAAACCTGTCCCATTTCAATCTACCGGCCATCCATGTATGCTTCTGTTCCGTGTGGCTCCTTGCAAATGGTTGGTTGAAACGAACGCGTAGGGGATTTGTTTGGCATGGTGCATAAGCAATTTGTCTACAAAGCGTCCATCAAATGGTTTCGTAATGTGATTTGCTGCTACCGAGGAAGACGTGGCAAGCACGGCCCCGACAAGGAATATTCCCTGTCCAAGAATGTTCATGTCTTGTAAATAATTTCGAAACTGAATGAAAGCAAAATGGAGCGTTAATATTTCATGATAATTATAGCATTTCAACGCTTGTTTCTTCTAAAAACTCATTCGACGCATAACAAGAGCTTATTGCAACGAGAAAAACAATCTAATCCTTCACTTAACTTTTCAATAAATATTATGCTGCATTATTTTTTTTTCTGTTTTCTTGTCGTTGTGGAAACACTTAAACTACATCTTCACGCCCTTTGAAAGACCTTGCTGAGTTGCTCTAAAGTGTATGGAAGCGCATTCTTAAAGTGCACTTCGAACGATTAGATGTTGCATTCTTTCGTTGCTCTGGTTCAGTTCAACGTACTGCTGCTACGCACATTAGAAGCGTTTCTCGGTGCATGTTTAATTGGATGCTGCACATGGATTTCACGCTCCGGTAGTTTTGAGCCTGCACAAAAACCCTTCGGCCAAACCTGCTTGCACCGGAGCAGAGAGAAGAACGCATTGCGTGCTGGGTAATCACTTCACTTGCTTCTGAAAATTAGCCCAAAAATTGGGTAGAACAGCTTTGTGGCTTTGTGCTTTGGTGAGGTTTGTTGTGCTGTAACCTTGCGTGTCTTTTGGGCAACGCTAAAGGTCGTGCTAAACATTCGGGTTTCTTTGCTTTCATTCCCAGTTTCCAATATCTGTGGGAATGTTTTTGGCCAGCCTGATGATCCAGGAACGCAGCCTTTGCGGTTGTTAATTTTTCGCTTGCAGTTATCCTGCAGTCGGGAGCAAAATATTGCCTGAGTGCAACGAACTTTTCTGCATCTCCATTCTAATTGGGAAACGAAAGGGCTAGGCTTATGGTTGCGCTAAGGATTTTAAATCACCCGTCCGTTCGAAACTGTTCAAATCGCGCATGTCGACGAAATCGTGACGTGAAAGGTAGTTAGAGAACCCGCAACCATAAGCAAGATGAATATACAAATCATTTACTACAAAGTACTTTTACTCGAGTGGTATTAGCGTGTACGAGTGAAGGATTTAGTTTGTATTTAAATAAACATTACGCTCGTAACATTTATGCTGATGAATATTCATGCCCCGAGGGTAGATGGTTCACCTTGATGAGCGGTGAAAGAAAGGTGACGTTTTAGGGTCACATTCAAACCAAAATTTGAGCCCACCCTTGCTGCAGAAAGCACAGTTTTTGGTGATTTTCTCAAAGTGGAACAGCAGCCACTCAGCGTGCCGAAAGAGAAATGGTCCGCAGAAAAATGGTGGTCTAATGTGAGGAACACATTAACGCTCGAGGGACACACACACCCAAACCTAACAATTGGTAATTTATATTCAAATGAAATTATTGTACATTTTCTTAAACAATATGGTGGACGTCGTCTAAACTTTTGACAGCAAACACCTTGTGCGGTAGACAGGTTGCGACAAAATATGGTAATCATACATGCTACCTGCCAAGCACACGCGTATAACAGTTATGACAGATCGGTAGTGCTCAATTAATTTGTACGATTTGTGAATTCACCTTAGGGTTGTCGCTTTCACCAGCAAATAGTTGGAAAACGTTCTTTCCCTGCAAACACACATAGACACACCTTCATCCGTGAACGCTTTTATGTGTTCAACTGGTCGAAAAATAAATCTTCTATAAATGCTTTCTATACAGGCTACTGTTCTCCGATCACCGCTCCGAACCGGAAGCCCTACGAAAGGTCCGTCCTGTGCTTGAGTTTTAGGCTGCAGCCATTGCAGACAAACCTAGTCGTGGGTGCATTCGGTGCAGCACACAAAGCTGCAATTTGGAAAAATGGACCTCTCTTCCTTTCGTGGTGCATCGATCGTGACTCTGGTCCCAGTACAGGACGTTGCCCGTTGGTGGAGTCGTGTTTGCTGTGGCTTCCAAGCAACGAAGGAACGAAGCTGCCATCGCATAGGGTTAATCACGACTTTGCTAACGGCTGACAAATGACCAGCAACCACCAGGCCACGGAATAGGTGCTGGCTAAGGGTTGTACACGTTCCGGGAAAATTATTAGAAGCCCTATAATAATAGTTGAGCTAGTCTGTTTGGTGCTGACCTCCCCACCCGTACCTAGGCGCGAGGCGTGCACGAAATGCAACGGACCAACCATTTTCACCGGAATGCAATCAATCTGCGCTTCGGTGCAGCTCTGGGACTTGGCTACACGAGCTGTGTAAGGTCAAGATTTGGGATGCAGTTCCGCGGGTGCTTCGAAACGGAAGCTCCAAAGTACAATTAGTATTTCCTGCGAGGGCTAGTGCCCTTACCACCTTCGCGGGTGTGTGTGTGTGGTACGAAATATAGCATAAAGTGTTCGATTTTATGCAAATACTGTGCTAACATCCGGCCAGCTGGATGTGGCTGTGTTCGGGACGATTTATACTACGCAAATTATGTATGCATAAATCTCACCCGATCGGATCTAGATTAAATCGGTCGAAACCCCGGCTGGAACGGTTGAGTTGATCTTGATAGACAAAGCTATGAGCGTGACCTATGGGAAGACAATGATTATCATACTAATAAGCTACTTGTTACTTCATGGTAGTGAGCAGGAAGCTTCCTTTCGATACAGCAACACTCCGCTCGGCTACGTATGAAAGACAAAGCCCGAGGATCTTGATAACCAGAAGAAGACTTTTCGTTCATTCGTTTTGTTTAGCTTATGATGTGCTCTAACGTGAGAGGATTTTCGTATTAAATACACCAAAATGTAGTCCCCTAAGAATCATCCATTCGTCTTTCGTTCGCCCCATTTCTCATCCTTTTATGTCCAACTCCTATCGAAAGCTGCGACCGAAATGGCCGCACTCGACCTAATGAACGGCGTGGTCAATGATAAGTGGAATTGATTCATAAATTGAAACATCTTCCACTACGGATCAGTTCTTCTTAATCATTCCATTACGAACTTTTCTCAAAGCCTCTGGAATCTTTTGATGCATCCCATAGCCTCTCGTACCCAGTCCTAACGCACTTTTGCAGGTGCAAACCTCGTGTTTGCCGCGAAATCGGTGAAACCTGTGAAGTAAAGAAATGAAATTAATAGCAAGCAATAATTCAACCGTTCGCGACGGCGGTGACGCTGACGACCGGGAAATGCATCATATCCATGGATATTACACCCGGTAATCGGTCCCGGAGAGTTCCACAGTGCTGGAAGTAACAGGGTTGGGAGGTAAAACAAACCGATACCGCACAGCCGAGCGGAACGAAAGAAGCGTTCGATATAAAGTGCAGCTACGTGAGGAAGCTTATCGCACCGGGTTGGCGGTGTTGGATCAATGTTTTTTTTCCCCTGTGCTGTCCTTTCTATGTGTGCCTTCGGCGATGAAATCCTTCAAAATCGAGTACCTGTGGAAGGACAAACATGCATTCACGCGAGGACACCTTATGCCGGCGGGTACGGCAATTTTTCATCCATCCTTCCTACCGGGGAAACGTTGCGTGCTCGAGCGCTGATGCTGAGCACATTAATCTTCCGGTGGATTTGTCCTGGAGATGATGGAATGCATGTGACGGATGGTTTTTTGCTGCCGGTTGCTTGTTTGAATGAAGCAAACGGTGAGGAACGTCTTCATTTTCGGTAGAATTGAACGATAGTGGGATGTGAGTGTTTTGTTCATGAGATTTTTGGTTAGTTTTGTGCTTCTGAGATTGTGTGACTCGAATGTCTTAGCTTCTTGTAGACGACTAGCTAAAGAGCTCTGAGTACTAAACTTGAACACTAAGATCTACCAATTGATACAGCTATTCCTTTTTACCGCGTATCTATTTAAAACGATTTGATGTACGCTGAGTTAAATTTTCTCTTCTAAGCCGCAAATCCATAAAACCATTCTATTACCATCCAGAACTCATTTCAGATGGACATTGATAAGCCAAAGGTAGCATATTTGTCTTAATGAGACTATTACGAAGTTACTGAGGACACTCTTGAGGCGTTCACCGTTCTTCACCGTCACAAGTAGGCTAATCAATTTCAATCGCACCCAAATCTTCCCACCGATTCGGTAACATACACCCATTCCTAACGACACACTTCCCAGAAGTACCCGTCACCGGTCGAGATAGTGTTGTTGTCCGCAGCACCTCACCAACTCCATGGTGCGAGCCCAATCGCATCCTCTGCGCCGCTGGTATCATCTTCATCGTAAAGATAAAACCTAACTTTTAACACTTCCACCAGTGACTCCGGCCTCGATGGACCCAGCGTTGCTCAGGGTGCCGCCTCATCAACACCTTTCCTGCTGGGCAATCGAGAAAAACGGTATCATGTCGTCCGTTTCCAGCGTTTCCTCTTTGTTGTCGTAGGCCGGTTTCAGCCCCGATTGTCAGTTGGCCGGAGTAAAATTAATGTCCAACAGAACTAATATCGCCTTCCCTCCGCCTCACCCGTGTCCGTGTTTGTTTTCCCGTCATTCCCGAGCGTTAAGACACACCAAATCGGAACGGAACCAGCCGCACGAGACTAGCCACCTTTCGATGATCATCTTCTCGGCGGAGAGGAATGCGAATGGGTCCGTCTTAAAGGTGATTCCGAAGATCGCTCGCACACAACCACACTCCCGTTCGAGAGCCGTAGAACATCACCGGGACGCCGTCGTGAGACCGGGGCACCGCGATAAGGAAGCTATTTCAGGTTTTAATTTACGAACATGTCACCTTCCTTTGCCAGCGCGCTCACGGTTGTGGCAGTACTGTCGGCGATTGTGCGTTGATCTTCTCGCGGTCCATGGTGCAGCTTCGTGACTTTGGATCTGTTGGCCGGTGCTGGCTTTGCTGGTACGATTAGAATAAAATTAAGTGATCAACCCATGAACCCGAGAAGCCATCTATGTGCTAATAATGTCGCTCTGCCTGGGTTGCGCCTTGGGAAGCGACGGCATGGATAGTGACGTGCGACACCAGATCTTCAAGCGGGGACTGTCTTTCGGTCGTCTCTTTCGCCTCTGCTGTAGCACGCGGTGAACGCGCTGATGAACGCATACCGGTGAGCGTCTCGCTGCTCGGACCATAAATCTTCGCCTGTTTGGCAAATTGGACTTAATTAGCGAACTCGAGATGTTTGGCACGTTTCGGGTCCGTTGCGGTGGTGATACATATTTTTGTGTTTAAAAGTTACCCATTTTTTTGTTGTTAGGTTTCTCGATCTTTTTCTTACCGCTTTCTTTTTCAGAGCAGCGAAATTAAATTGTTCAACGGTTGTGCTTTCGAATCGCTTCCTACTTGATCATCGTCATGGAATTTAAGGCCGAGATTAAATGTTCGTTTAAAGAAATCAAAGAAAACTAATTTTTAATGTATTAAAAGAATTCCTACCGAAACTCTGAAAGCTTTACAAACACCGTTCCCTTCCCTTCGCCATAGCATTCCCACGATCCTGTAATTCAACGCACACAAGGGTTCCCAGTGTGGGACAAAGCAATATAATTAATCGATTGCAATTTGTTACCGTCCGATTGAGCTGCGATTCTCGTTGACGGGTTTTTGTCATCGGGCTTTTATGCCCTTTCATCATCCGTCTCATTAGATTTTCCGGCTGGACATGGTCCGGCTTAAGTCCGTCCTCTTTAGAATGGGTACGTTAATCATACGAAATCCATCTCGACCACTGGAAGGAATTTTTTTGTGGATACAAAGAGTGACCAAAGTGTGACATTTTGTGTCAGACAAATGTTCAAAAATTTGATTTATGCGTCTTGATATGGAAGCAGACCTGAGTAAAGTGAGCATATGAGCTACCTTCCCTATCAAGAGTGAAATTTCCCCATTTATGTTGCAGTATTTAATAAAGTGTGTACATGAAAATTGCATGTCCTGTTTGTTTTATCTGAAAGCATACAAAAGAATCGATAAGTGTTGCATGCCTCTGTCTCCGAGCAATAATTCTCACAACCCTCTTTTTCACAAACACGCCGCAAAGGATGACCCCGTCTTATTTCCCCGTTTGAATTATTCATATTTATTTACGAGTGATGTTTTGTTTTACCTCCACCATACTTAACGAATTAGCGCGTATTAATTAGACGTATCGTTAACAGGGCTTTGCACAAACAAGAAACCGAAACCGAAAAACGCTCCTCGTTGTCATCGCAGTGCCACTCGGAAGCTCGACGAATTTATCGTCCTTCATTGACTATTCATATTTCGTACCAGTGCTACTTGTTTGTCCTTTCTTGGTTGTAAGGAGGATTTTTGTGTGTGCGTAAGCTGTTTTTTCGTTTGTTATTGCATGTGAAGTTGAGATACCGGAAGCGAGACTACATCAACATGGAAGCAGCTGCTCCGTGTTGAGCAATGTCCTTTCCTTCCGGACGGACACAAACCCATCCAGACAATCGATGATGGAATTGAAATTGGACATACGATCCTTCTTACCTTTTTGCACCACGGTACAGGTACGCATCGATTTGTGTCTCCGTTCCCGAAACAGAACGTTTTAATCCAATTAAAATAAAAAACCAATGTTTTACCTCACCAGTCGATCCAACAAACCCTGTGAGGCCCGTTTGTAATTAGGTGAGCACGCGCGTTTCGCGGGAATCATTTTTCGGAAATCGGTTTCATTTAATTTAAAGCAACCAAACAACCCTAGCACTCAACGTTGTGTTTAAAGTCACAAATCTTGCGCTGCTTGTTGTACGCCGTGCCGGGAGGACATTTTAGCTCCTGTGGTTTGTTGCGTCCATTACACACGATGTATCGCTCGCAGTTGGTTGGATGGGCCAACTTGTGACCATTAGGCTTGCCGAAGCACAACAAAGCCAGCAGATTGCTGGTAATGGTACCTCCAGCGGTGGGATTCGCCGGTGCAAACGCACAGGAAACTAAATCGGCCGCATCGCAAAGCATACGGTTCGAATCGAACAGTGTGCCGGCGGGACACTCGAGCCGAAGTGGACCAGCCTTGGTACACTGGTAGAACGATTTGCAGCCCGTGGTGTCCAATCGAATTGCACCTGCCGATGCTCGCTGACAAACACCGCTGCTCGGTACTAGTCGTGACGGATCGGCCACGATCGGAGAGTACTGTGGGCCTAATGGTTCCAGCGGATCCTCAGCCAAGTTTATATCGTTTTCAACACAAAACGCTTCATATCCACAGGCAGCTGAATCCACATCGAAGTACATATTCTCCGGGCATGAGAACAGTACCGGACGTCCAGCACGGCACATGTAGAACTCACGGCAGTTTGCTGGATTTCCCATTATTGTACCGGGTGCCTTACGGTCACAGATCTGAAGAAACGACAGAGACGCGTTTAGTTGCAATTTCGCTCACTTCATTCACACGCTTACCTTAAATCCATGCAATTGACAAACGCCTCCAAGGGCTAGCAGCACAAACAGTAGCTTCATTTTCGTTCGGGAATTGATTGAGTACTGACACCACCAGAAATGTAAGCTGCACAGTCAAACAAAAGGTTTGAATTATCGTCATCGATTGAAGACTTCTTTTATTAAAGTCCCACAAGCGATATCTTGGTGTGTCAGAAGCACGATCGACATGGTTGTTGTCTATTGATAAGATATATCAGATACCCGGAGCTTACTATGGGTACTACTTGTTCACGCGATGCATTTCGAAACGGAAGTTGGGCAGAAGGCAATCAGAGGCATCGGAGGGTTGAAAGTATGTTCTTAAATACAAAACAAAGATAAAAATTCTTCTAAGAAAGTGAAAAAGATAGCTGACACCCCATTATTCATGTGGTCTAGTTATAAACTGAGCTTCGATGTTAGTTCTCAATGTATGATTCTTAGAAAGATGGAATATTTTTACGTGTAACTATTATGTCCGACAACGATCGTTCTAATTGATCTAATTTGGACTAATTTGGGGAACAGGTCAATACAGCATACCTTCCTCTACGAGCATAATCGGCTTCTGCGAAAGTTTTTGGTTCGGCATCCTAAATTCGGAAGCCATTTGCTACCAAAGCGCCTCCAGATATCACCGCCACCATCAGCGTTAGGGGATAGCTTAAACGGACAATTCGCTAACCTCGCTTGAAACATCCATCTATCCACCCATGCATCCAATCCGTGAGACCGAACAACCCATTTCTCGATCTTTGATCTGGCGTGGATCGATCAATCAGACATGCGATTCGATTTCCGGCGATTCCATGGCGCCGCCATATTGCGAAAGTTTGCACCCGATCGCAAAACGATCGAAAGACCTTGCATCACGAAACGGACCAACACTGTATAGCCTATAATTTTCCCTACTCTACATCGACGGAAAAAGCAACTGAGACGATGAGGCGGTCGGGCCAGGATGCAGCTAAAACCCACGGACAGGTTCGGACAAACATGTAGATAATTGCAATTTGCTACCGTTTGAGGCACGCGGGTTCGCATGTTGGTAGCCGCACATTACGTGACCCGTAACCGGCTACTGTTGCGGACATTTGCATCCGTACCATCCGCCCGGATGAACTTCAGCGAACCAATCAACAGCTTTGGAGCAGCGCTGCACGGTGCTGCACTTTTCCGCAACCCGAGGACAGAAGAAATACTTGGGTAGGTGCTGAACATCAATCACGCGCAAGCCCTGGGGAGGTGACCATCCTCAGATCCAGAGACACCCTCAATCAACCATTTCCCCAAGGAACATGAGTATATATACGCTGATTTCTCAAATCAAAACTACTCCAGGAGTATTCCATGCTGCAGCATCCCTGTCAGAGGAGCTGGAACAAGGACAAACCATGATAAAAAGAATAACAATATTCGACAGTAGTTACCCCTACCTGGGCACCTGGGTCGTAGATGAATGTGTCGCCAGCACCCGATCAGTGGTTGCACACTGTCAATGTGTTTGCCTCGCTGACATATTTTAGTGCATCACACTGGTGAGGAGAGAGCAATAATCTGCAATTTAAACGCAACCCGAAAACATCCGCCGGGTGTCGTGAGGGAATGCACTTCGGTGTGCGTGATTCGAGAAGGACAGACGAGAAAGAGGAGGAGAGAAAGAGAATAAAACCGCGTGACAGAGGGAGTCCAAAAAAACACAACACGGCCCCCGCCGAATGGAGTGGAGCGCAAACAAAGCAACCCTGAACTGGCGGTGCAACCCTTTGCACAAATGCATGAGCCAATTGCGCATGACGCACGGGTAGATGATCTGGCAAGTCGTCAATCCGGGATTGGAGCTGAGTCCGAGCGAACAACAGCAGCAGCAGCATCAGCTACAGGAGCCACGGCGTAATTGGCAGCGGTCAATTATCGGTGCAATTGGGAGCGAATAATTATGCTAATAAGACGTTGTGAAATATCAGCAAGCGAAACTCGTTCCGATCGTTCGATTTGGCACACAAGCACGATGGAGGGAAGTCGAGAGAAGGAGAGAGTGTGTCTTTTTTGCGTATTATGTTGTTGGGAGTTTTATTTTTTTTTTTAAGCTGGTACAGAGATTTCTTTTTTTGCCAACAACATACTCCTTCAAGTGGTAATGTCGTTGGATTCAAGTTTTTTATGATGTTCACCCTTACCAATAACTCTGGAGAATAAGGATTTTGATTTGGAGTTCGTGATCGGACAACAGGTAATACAACGCTGACTCTAAACATTGTTTCACCCTGTGTCGATGGGAGTTATTGGAGTATGAACAGCAACCTCAAGAAGCTGAGGACTCCTGCTGCTTAAACTAATCAGCCATAAGTTAATAAATATCGATTTTATATCCGCTCCGTGCGATGAACCGCACCCAATTCCAATGATGAAGGTACGAGGTAAATCGTATTTCAGTGTCCATTCAATAAATGATGGAATTCTGATGAACTTTGGAATATTTGTTCTGACTAGTCATCAAACGGGTGGTTCTCGATTAAGCTTTTTAAATTCAAACCTATGCTTCCCTGTGCACCTATACCTAGGATTAAGGATCTCTTTGAGTTGCATAGTGCACCTGATTTTCTGGAGAGTCGTTTCGTTTCATCAAGCCCACCGAGTTCGCCTCACAAGTCACAACACAAAACTCTAACCTCTTCCATCCAGAGCTGCTTCGTACAGAAGGTCCATAAAAACGACCAATAAGCCGTAATTTATTTGTTGGCTTTCGTTCCAATCATCATCGTAGCTCATAAAAGCTTAATGTGGGCCGGGAGCTTTGCCCGGCTGTGTACTGGCACGGCGATAAAACCCATCGTTCGGGATTGGCACTTCAAACTCCTCGCTCGTACCTCCCTTCACATATCAAACATGACTTATGGACACTAAAACTCAACATTAACCGGAAAGTGGATTTTTGTTTGCGCGTGGACGATTCGCCAAAGTTCTGCTCTTTGTTGCAACGGTACGCTCAGGTATGGGGTTTATGCTGGCGCTTCACAAAGCCAAGTTTGAAGTGACGCCGTTTCCATAAAAGATTGAACAAAGTCGAATAAGGGACATGAAATTGAACACATTCCCTGCGATTCGATGTGTTCGAAACTGTTCTCATCCACAAAAAAGGGAAGACACATGACGCCTTCCAAAAGGCGCCCTCGCTACACTGTTTATGGTTATAATATTCAATCAATCGGTAGATTGAGCCTGTTGTTCAGTCTTGAATGTTGATCGTAAATTTTATTCTCAACTAAATCGATACTTTTTTCTTTGTGGATGGTAAAATCGGAGTGCCAACAACTAAGTACGATAAATGCAACAAGGAGTTACAATTTGACACAAGGCTTGGTAGAGTTTCTCATGGACATCTCATCAGTGGCTTCCTTCTCGTTTGAAATCGATTAAACCTGACATCGTGAAAAAGAACTCCAAACAACACAAATATTCAACGCAGTTCCACGGGGTCCGGCCGAAAGGAGAAGAATTCCAAGAATTTAAACACCCAACGTGAGAACGTCTGGGTTCTTTGTGCAGGTAAGCTCACGTCATCGAACACGTTCACAGGTCGGCTAGTCAGTCGATAGTACGTTAATACGATCCTAGAGCTTCTGAATTTGCAGGATGCGAAGCCATCCCGACGACTCCCCGGAGCGATTACCCGCACAGCCTGAACCGTTTAAGAAGGTAGTCAAGTATAGGAAAATTTTAATTAAACTTCCACCCAGGGCCATGGAGGCTGTAGATCACCCGCTGCGAGACCCAACTCCAGTTGCGCCTGGCTTCGTGCTGGCGAATGAAAGAGCTACCGGATAGAGCTTCCCCAACACTCTCACAAGGACGCAGCACGATTTCTGCCCGTTGTCACGGTTGGTGTAAGTCTGTCCTCAATTTCTCCAACCGAAAGAACGGCAGACCGCTTCTTGCCCCAGCTGGAATCGGGCCGGTGCTTCACGATCCAATAACGCTACACAATGAACAATGATGGTGGTTTTTCTGTGAGGAGCAAATTCTCTCCAACCGTACCGGGATGATCGATTTGTTGGTCAGGACGTGTTCGTGACGTGGTAGCCGAACCGAACAGTCACACTCTTCGTCCAATAGCCTCCCCAGCGCTTCGTGACGCACACTTGGTCTAAAAGTTTCGTTTGGTGCGAAATGAGAAAGCAGTTATTGTGCTCGGGAACGTATTTTACTCCTCATTCCCCATCATCTTGTTGGTGTTTCGAATTCTAACGGGGCATATTCATGCACGAATGCCAGTATACATCCCATGGACCACTGATCAAAGCTCAGCTTAGACCTTAGGGAGCTACCTGTGTGTGCTCCTCCGGCGAACGGTTTGGAGTATGAGATTTGTGATGCGTCACGATGAAACGAAGACCAATCCTGGTTGGGGCAGCTGCTCTACGATTGCTCTAGGGGTGTTCCAGCTGGTGGTAGATCGAGTGTGAATTGAGAAGCGTGAAGTCACTATGCAGAGTGGTTAGTGTACAGTTAGTGGTGGTTTTGTCACCACCGTCTTGGGACTATTGTTTTAGAATTTTGAACGGATAACGGGTTTGGACGTAAACCACCGTGGGAAATGTTTATTTTGAAAAAATCATACCAAGCAATAGATCAATGATCAATCTTTGAATCTAAACAACGACACTATCACTGCCAGAAGCTATATCATTCAATTCTGCAAAAAAAAAACCTGATCAACACCTTGCTGTGGTTAGAGCTTCCCCCATACGACCAAGAATGTGATTCCGCATGTCCGATCTGACAGGACACCGGACATCACAAGACCGCGGGTGACGAGAAGACATAACACGCTGCACCCAAGTGACATAATAATCAGCTGTAATTATCTACATTTTCTTATCTGCAGGCTACTCGGGTACCCGTCTTATTTACTCCACTCCACTCCCGAACCCAAAACTGACCACCCGGGTCCGAGATGCAGCACTCGAGATATTCACCTGAGCACGAGGGCACGTAAGCGGATAGACAAACAAATTGCCTTGTTGATGTCATGTCACCAGCTACGTAACGCCGGTTCCATCACCACCTCCGCCTGTCATGTTAAGGCCGCTCCATCCCGTCCATCCTTCCCTTCCGTCCAAAACTCGTCCTACCCGAACTAATCCCGTCCGGAGCAAAATGTCAAAGAAACGTCAAAACGCGGCAACTAACTTCACTGGAGGCGATCGTAAGCAACTCACCGCGTACCGGCCAGTTGTACGGAGCTGGCCCTTCTAATTAACCCGGACGGAAGAAAAGCCCCTCGATTCGGGGTGGACTTAATTGTCGCGCTAATTGATGGACAATTTTAAATTTCAAATTATTGCGCTCAGTCCGCGCTCACCTTGCGGCTGGCCGGCGTCATGAAATCGGTGTGTTCTCGATCGGTGCCCGTGTTCAAGCAGGCAAGCAGGTGAGTTTTTGCCCCTCTTGTTTTTTTGGGAAACCAGAGAAGCGCTCATGCTCGGGCGCAACTACCACTATGGCCTAAAGCGTAGTTTGAGTCGCTTGTCCTCCGTTTGGCACGGAAGCTGCTTTAATGCGCGTGCTTTCCACTGGTTGCGCAACAATCCGCCACATCCGGTGGGGCAGTTTGTTCCACGCGCGATGCGAGAAGATTTGACTAGCCTTGAGTAGTCTTTAGGTTGCAGTGATTTTCTCGGTTGTTACAGAGAGAATGAGGTTGCTGAAGTACTTCCAATCGTAAGGGTGTGTTTCATGGAACGTACGTAGAGAAGTGATGGAAATTATTGAACTGAAACCAAGCACTTGAACGACCTGGAGCAATTTTAGCGGGTTTGGTAGAGTTTTTGGAACATTTTTTGAAGCACAATTCAACTGCCTACGTTCACATAAATCGTATCGAGAGCCAGTCAAAACGTCCAAAAGCCACCTTCTTACCAACGTGTTCAAACTCGCCCATGCAACTCACCCGACGCTTAATTGCCTGCCGATAAATCAATTCAGAAAACCAGATCATGGCCTACGGAATCTCGCTCCCGTCGATCACGGACTGTAATCAAAACACGAATTGAGACATTCTCCTGCAACACCGACAGCGCTCAGTCGCGGTTTTACCCGTGATAATCCATCACCTGCAGCTGGGTAGGTGCCAGTGTGCAGTGCAAAATATAAAACCTCCACAAACCCACAATCGAAACCCGGTAAGTTATGAGTTTGTTTACACTGATTGAAACATTCGATACCTTTTCGGGGTTGAAGGTGTCCCGGGCAAGATTTCGCGTATCGATCGCACCCTCGTGCATGCTCGGGAAGATAACCACTCCATCATCCTGCGGATAATTGATTTCGCTGCATCTCAGCTTGTCGGCGTTCTAGGAATTGGCCGCCAGCTAACTGGCGCCTATGCCAACCGGAATGAACCTGTACGCGTGTTAATCCATACCGTATCGCGGTAACTGTTGATTAAATTGTGAAATGTTGTTGTACACCAGCCGTATTTCACCTGCGCAATCGGATTGTAATTATAGCAATTACGAAGCTTTAATTTCAACCTTTCGCTGGCGTTAGATTGGCACAGCTAGTACTGGTGGTGCTGAGAATTACAGAGTGCAGTGTTTGTTAACATGCATTTTTTTTACCAAGCCCGTCATTCGATTTGGTAGCATATAGTACGGTGAACGAAATGTACATACTATAGTGCTTTCTGACCAAAAACTTCAATAGTTCACTGCTGTAATAAGATGAGTTATAGCTTCCTGTGAATTATCGCTTGACCGCATCCTGCTTTGTTGCTTGAAGCTTGCCGAAGTTATTGATTTTGTACCGACCGAAAAGATTACAAAAAAGAAGTATTATAAACTTCACGCATTTCGTTTGAAAATCCTTGCCCTAGAGCGATTCTTAAGCTATCGATCTGCCTCTGCCCGTTCGAAAAAGGAGCAATTTTTGTGATATACCGATACACAAATATATTCAAATTACTTCCCTAATTGTGTCCCTTCGGCCAGTGAACCGCTACCAAATCCTTGACGGAAAGGCAGTCTTAATTTTGAATCAGATAAAACACAACTCGTCAATCCAATCCTTGCCAGCAGCAACACTTCAGCTCAAAATTCGGACCCTCTGGCCAGAAAGGCCAACCCGACGGAAGCACGAACAGAAGTTGCCCGGTGCACAATTTGGGCTTTCCGCTACATCATACGGCACATCTCACCGGCCGAAGGGTGAGCCGCTGTGCTGAATGATTTATGGCGAAATTACTTCCCACAAATCTAGCGATGTTGGTGCTCTGATCGCTCGCCATAAATTATGTGCGAGGTCGTTATGGTTCGAAGCGAAGCAGGGTTTTACTCCTTTCGCATTGGCAGCCACCCGGTAGACCCGGTAGTTCAGCTACTGAGCTCAGCTCGAAGATTAAAGCTGTACGAGCAGATAACAAGCAACGCTTCGCTTACACTTATCCGTCCAAGACGGCATTAACGTGGGATCTGACTGACTGGACTTGTCTAATATCCTCGCGCACTTCACCTGCAGCGTCAGAAGTCGAACGTAAACAACGGCTTTTCATGGGTCAGTAGTTCACATTGTTCTCGGCAAACATGCGTTTTCAAGTGTCGGTGTACACAGGGAAGCAGGATCATGATCCCTGCCTGCATCTACCTGCTTTTTTCTGCTAGATCATCGAATCGATTACCTCAGGGCTGACGCTTGAAACCCCGTTGGCGACTGCATCTCGATCTGATGCCGAATTGAAGATGTTGTGAAGTTGAGAAAACAGAAACCGAGGATACCGCCAGGGTACCAAGAGTGTGTGATGGTTTGTTGAACGATCTAGATTATGTGTTCCTTTTTTTTTAGTAGCAATTATCACAGACACCCGCAGCTATCCTGGTGAGATCCTTTTTCTCCTGTTCCGCAGACACTTCACCTTATCTGGGACCATAATTTTGTTTATTAGAAAAGGAAACGATCGTTTCTAGGTGCGCTTGTGCATCGATCGTAACCTGGGACCGAATATCGGGAACGGGTAGTTCGATAATTGAAACACCAAAACAAAATGCAACCCCCGCGCGGTTGAAGGGTACCGGTCCCTGCTGTGCATCCCGGATGCTACCGCATCTTTATGCCGGAATCGTTCGATACTAACGTTGTAATTGGAAAGCGGAAATTAAACGGAACATTTTTCACCTGTTTTGATTGATAAGGGTGCGGAAGGATGCATGCAGTAGTGTGCAAGGTCCAGGTGCAAGATGAGCTTGTAATTGTTGGTAAAAAGGGTAGCTTTTTGTTTCTAACGTTTCCGAAACGAATGCATCACAAAAAAACGATGAAGTTAAATTAACTGAAGAGAAAAGCTATAGTTTAAACTTGTAAAGCTCACTACTCATAAGCAATCGTTTTAATTTGAATCATTTCAATATTGTTCCGCAGTTATATAGCTAAATCAAAAGATGGTAAAAGAGTCTTGAAATAAAATCCTTTTAGCAACACCCGAAGCAACCTCCGTAACGATCCTTTTCTGTCCGATTTTATTCATTCTTACCGTCAGTGTCAGTGAAAGGGATCATGTTTTTCTGAAAAGATGAAAATTAAAATTACATTTCTCTCTTATTCCGTCCGCTGTGGTTCCTTGGGCTTGCAATAGGAGGTGAAATGGACCCAACGTTCGAAAACAAATCCACTGTTCTTCTGCCGCTGGCTAATAACAGATGTTTAATGAGTGCAACCCGATTGTTCGACTTATTCCGCATTATCGTTCGACAGAAAAGCTTCTCCAGAAAACAAAACGACAACAACAAAATCATCCTTCTCGCTAACCAATCGTTACATAACTGCAGCAGAAGCCACTCCACAATGGTCGAAACAATAAACCCAACACAGGGCTTCACCCTGACGGCGGTAATAATCTCAACAAAACAGTCCCTTTTTTCCCACAGGGACACGAACGAAACAAAACAACCCCCAAACAGCAGGAATCGCTTGTACGGGGTCATTGCACGCCAGCGTCATGTTTTTTTTTTCTGCATGTTGCGATGCACAACTTTCAGCAGGATCTGTTTGTTGTGCGTGCATGATTTGTACGTTTTTCGACCAGGAAACGTTCGGTTACAGCAGCGCTCGATGCACGTGATCGCTTCGGTTCCGAAACCGTCATCAGGTCGGAAGGATAATTATCTAACGGGCTTGTAAATGTGGCATGCAACGGCATGGGAAGGCATGCTACATGCTGGAGGTCACACCAATGCAGCGCGATGCAATGTTAGTTGCATTGCGAAGGGTAATTCCTTGCTGCCGCACCATCAAGTCACACTTTTGTGCACGGAATGGCATTTTTTTTATTGAGAAGCTAAACACAGCGAAATATTCTCAGAAGAAATACTCGAACTGTCTATAATCATGAAACTGTTTTCCAGTAGTGGGTAATGAAAATAATTATAGAGGTTAAATTGTTTTTTGAGGGTTTCTAATAATAACTCTTTGTTTTCGATTTCTAATTTAACAAAAAAAGACACACGAAGCTTGAGTAACTGATCATTTTTTTTCATCATAATATTTTTGATATGTTTCCACAAAATAATATTTAAAGCACCATTGGAATCTCAATCTTTCTCATCCACCGTAAATGAGTCATGTTCTCATATTCTGCTGCAAAGTCTTTCAATATTTAGCAGAAAACATATCCAATGCAAACTTAGCGCCCTAATCGAAGGTGACAGGCCCGTGTCTGAAGATCAGTGAAGGTTCGTTGTTTGGTGCCTCACGCTGCGTCCGGACGGGTGTTTAATTTAATCTATTTCCTCGAATTCGTCCACCTTTTCGGATTGGAACCCGATTCGTGCTCCGCGAACTGTGCGGATCAGGTTACGAGCCCCCTTTTCTGGTGGAGGCATTTGCATGGGAAGCTTTTCCGTTCGGTAGCCCAAATGCCATAGCCATCGCCACCGAACCGGCGCTCTAATTCTTCCTAGATAAACGTCAAGTGGATGTTTGAACGGTTGAAGTTGCGGGAACCTAAACCAACCAGTGGTAGCACATTACGCTGAGAGGGATTTCCAGCAGGTAGCGATGGTTGTTTTATTGGATGGGATCGTTTTTTGTTTCTGGAATCAATCTCATGAGGAGAAGGAATTTGTACACCGATCGTTCCTTATTTATTTTACACCTTAAATTTCAACAAACTAGTTTTATATTCAATAAACCATGAATCAATTAAACGAATACATTGCCCTACATAGCATTGCATTCTTGCATTACCATACATCCATTTTGCGGCATAAAAACGTTACTACATAATTGACGAACTGCACCCAATCATCAGTGTTTGCGTCGTGGTTAGGCAAAGCCACAAAACGCGATTCTTGTCAGCCATAGACACTCCGCATTAGAAGTTACAGCCCTCCTTACCAACACGGCAAGTCGATACGACTGCGACAAACGGACTTGCTCTTCTACAAACACTCTACACACAAGGTAAACAGAGAAAGGTAAATATAGTGCTGTTTTTCCTTTTCCTTTGGATAAAACACGAGCAGCACAACAATGGGCTCTCGTACCGTTTGAGGCTAGACTAGAAGGAAATTTGTGCTTCATGTTTAAAGCTTTATTGGAAAAAACGAGGTAAATCGAAATTGTCGCTTTGCGGCCAAGGTTACAATAGGTATGGTGAGCATCAGAACTCACGTGCTCACGATAGTTTAAAATAGGCATTGCGGCAAACTGGAGTATAAATAAATATAAAAGCAAGGGTACGTTTCCCTTTAAGGCACTAAGAGCATTCTGCACTTGAACTCAAATAAATACGAAAACAAAATTTTATTTAGTGACAAGTTTTGGAAGACTAAACCTCACTCATTGTCATCAACCCTTCACGTTCAGCGATGAGAACGAGAATTAATAAGCACCTTTTATCAGAGCTTTAAAAAAAATAGAAATAGCTATCTATTGATCATGCGTTGAGTTTCAGCATCAAAACGTTCCTATAATCATGGCTACACATTCGCCAACAATCTCACTTTGGTCCACAATTGTCAAATCACCACACCAACAGCCCCAAACGATGTGCTGCCCAAATCAACAACCTTACAGTCGCCGTACCGTTGAACGTACGGTCACCGTTCGACATAATTGTCCCTAATTATAGACGCATTCATAAGGCTCCCAGGTTTTGTTTCTGTTTTTCAATTTCCATCCGAGTGCACACAAATCCGTGCTCGACAGCACGACACAATGTCTAGGCCATGCACACGAGAGTACTAATCTTACCGTTCTAACCGTTTAACCCTCTGCCGGATGCGCGTGTTATTGCCGCTACTAGGAAATTAAATCTTTACCGACATCCGCGGCCGGGTGTGATGCGGGAAAGTTGTGTGTCATTGTGGGGAAAGAAAATCGCCAAGCAAAGCGCATCTGTAAGCAGTTCCCAATCGAATGAATGGAACCATTGCTGGGAATAATGGACAGAGCAAGTGGAGCGAAAGGTTTGCCAAACAATGCATATGGCTTCCATTTGTGCGTCATTTCGCAACGATTTTCATTCATTTCCATTGCGCTATTTGTCATTCACAAACGTACTGTGGCTCCACCGGGCTCTGATGTCAACCGTCGACGGATGAAATTATACAGCACCGAGGTTGTACTTTTGCCAAGAGAATTCAATGAGCATGCATGAGCTGAAATACGCCCCATTTCCGGACACAAATCGCACAATGAATGAACATCGAATGATGGGTTTAGCGTTCATTCATCGAATTTCGTTATTCGTCCGTAGTTATTTTTATTTCTTTTCTACAAAATTTACAATTACACTGATAATGATAGTCGTTTACATTTGAAAAATTGGAATCCATCTCCCATGCAGCTTTTAAAAAGCTTATTTGAATGAAAAGTTTTGTGGTCAACTTCATTCTTATCTTGTGACCAAAAATTACATTATTCTCATCGAAAATCTGTTTCCAGATGGAATGTGTAAACTAAAACGAACCGTGTGCCGATGCGTGCACGTAGCGCGGATAGTTAATTAATGGGTCGATTTCCTTTGCCGGCGGGTTTTGTCAAAGGCCGAAGCGTTCTCGAAAGGGTTTTCTTATTTTGCATGTTCCATAGAGTAGAGAGGAGACCAACAAAGGAAAAAAACAACACACTAAAGCGTGAGTCATTTTCGAGAAAGTTTATGCAATTATCAGTCGAACATGGCTACCGAATCTAGAAGGTTGGGTGCTTGATTGTCGGACAGAAAGCCCACGCCCAGCAGCAACAAAACCCAATGATACCTACGACTGTAATTTCGTTCGTCACGAAAGCATTTTTTGAGCATTTTTTTCCACGAATGAAGTTTTTTATTCTACAATATAACGGCAACTAAAACAAAAAAAAAATTATCACGAAAAACAAAATGATTAAATGTTACCACTCGGTTTCCCATTGAACTTTATATATTTCAGAATAGTACGACATGAGCACCTTCTCCCTTTTTGGGGGGTAACTTCAAACCTCACCTATCGTCTAGCGGATAATTAGTTCGCTACTCTTTCTCGGTCCAACTTCGGTTCAACTCAGGCGATGCCAATGGCTGACGGGAAGACCACCACGAATCAATAATTTAATTAGCTACCCGGTCCGAACTCGTAGTGGCCGGGAATATCGCACGTGCGTCTTTCAGCAGATCGAATCGTTTGGAACAATCGACAAAATGTGCAGTAATTCACGCTCCATACGAACAACCGTACCACACGCACACAATACAACGGGAAGGTGTTAAAAATATGGAAAAAAGTAAAACGAGAGAAAAAAAAATCAGTTATGTCACTGTACGCAAAAATGTCTTCCCCCGGGGGAACCGTTTCGAGTGAAAATAACTTACCTGCAGTGATCCGTAACGCTGACCGAAACTTCGAACTGAACCGTTCGGAGCGTTAGGACGTGTATGTGAACGTGCGTCTCAACCACGGTCCCCACGATGGTGTTTGGTGTTTAATAAAATTAAACATGTAAGAATCAATCCTTCACACCTCGTGGCCGGCTCAGTTTTCAGCGTGTCAGCTCGCATTCGAAATCGTCCAATCAACGCGCCATCCAGGTCAACGCGCGCACGGTGGCCATGCCGGAGGGATGGCAAGTTAGCCAAAACGGGAGGTAACGCCCAAGTGGGGTGGAGTGTATAAATTCAATACGATCTTCAAGCTGCATGTCATCGGGCAACGGTTAGGACGAGGAAAGGCGGATGGATGGAAAGAAAAAATTGCGTGTCAACGATGGGATGAGACGTTTGGGGACCATGTAAGGCGTATTATTTTTTTGTTCTGCATTTTAGAACCACTGTTTCATTGCTCGTCTTCGGGTGTCAGTTGACGCTTGCAGGTAAATTAAACCCTTTTCCGGGGTTCATCGGCTTTAATCGGGACCAATGTGCGTATCGAGCGAATGTCACACTTTGACCCAAAAGAGATGCTCATTATGCATTACCATCTTTTCCATTTCATAAGGTAAAGGGTAAAATCAGTACGCATTGGAGAAAAAACCATCGGTCAATTGCCTTGCTGTGTCAAGCAACAGATGGTCAGGATGGAAGATATGTGGTTCTGGTAAAATTGATATTGACCTCCAAATCTAAAGCAACTGACTAATTTAAAAATAGCTTGTTGTATTTATATTGCTTTTACACCGATTTATACTTTTATAAACTGTTATTAATACTCAGTAAATTTTTGAATTTGAATATTTAATTAATTAATCAATTTAGTGTAACCCGAAATAGAGCTAACCCCTAAGTTATAATCATTACCAAAAGAGTTTGAGTTATGAACATAAGGGTTTCCAGTGGATGAAAATGGAGCGCATGCAAGTTGTACGCACAATCAACTTGTTGGCAAACCTGCACGCAACAAACATTTCAAGCAAGCGACCATGTAACGCAACGTAACGCTTATGTAATGTATTTTTTTTTTGAATTTTAGTGACTCTGTATGGTAGGATTTGTTGAACTTTACCTTCAATATCTAATCATTTCCGTTATCATATTCTCATGATAACATGTTCACAAGTTTCTTACTCATTTTTGAATAGAATAATTCAAACATTTCCTGTACATTGTTGATACTAAATTCTTTCCTGCATGATACAGTCGCACAGACTTATCGCTGCAGCATCAAACACGCCCTTCAAAACACATAATTACGATGCTGGGGAGTTCCCCCTTTTGGCGCCCAATGTCTTTGTTTGTAAATGCTATCGAAGGATTTCTACAGATCTACAACGTTAGATGAGTCACATGCGTTACGCGTCCATACTAACGCATGTCAGTGTAGTTCGGTTGCTTCGATCGTACCGATCGATAGCATACCGTTCGCTCACATTCACATTCATTGTTCATTGTGGAACTAATGAACATGGTACGGTCGTGTGTCAAATCTGGGACAAACATTTCTCACCTGTCCGAAAATATACTCATCTACGCATTCGGTGGAAGACATTGTACACGATAAAATGCTTGTACACCTGCCATCGGAACAGCTGAAAGTCCGAGCGGTACAGCGATTCAGCAGCGTTATCAGTTTTTGCTATTTACCAGTTTTGCTATATATATGTACTGTTTTGGATTGGCCAAGTGACATACGTTACAGTGCAGGAGAAGTCAACCAACTATGCAACGCTTTTTAATTTTCG